>WEIV01018861.1:68816-114630 GCA_013390005.1 Calyptomena viridis | reverse complement strand
CCATGTTGGGTGCGGGCGGCCGCGCCCGGGGCGCTGAGGGGACAGCGCGGGGACAGCGCCGTGCCCCGCCCGGGGGCTGGGGAACACCCTCCGGGGACAGGGCACGGCTCCCCCTTTCACTGCAGCGTGTTTCTGGTCATGTTTGGTTACTCTCAATAATATCGTAATACTTAATATATAAGTAACTGGCGCAGGAAGAGTTGTTAAAGAGGGCTTTTTATTTAAGATCACCCCAAAAGAATTTATTGCCCAGCAAATAAACCTGCTCTTGTGCCAAATCACCTTAAAACGAACGAATCCCATGATAAACAAGGTGTGTCTTGAAAAGGTGTGGGGTTTTTTCCAGCCCCAGAAGCCCTCTCTGCTTCCCCAGGCTCTCTGGGAACACACATCATTCCCTGGACATTCTCTTGGAGCTGAGGGCGCAGGGATGCTCTCCTGCCTCCTCCCCACAGCGCACCCCGCCTTGCCTTATCTGCTGCCCAGGGCTCACTCCTACCGAGAGCAGCTGCACCTTGACGGGGAGTCTGAAAGCTCCGGAGGTGACAACCCAAAACCCCCAGGGGTAGTGAACAGAAAATCAATCACATTTCCTCTGTTTGCGGGTCTGTCCCTGGGCCCCCACGTCCGTGGGCAGAGGCTCCCGTGGATGTGCAGATGTTCTCTCTTCTGAGGGAGGAGCAAGAACGGGGCTCAGAGTCCATATTCTGCTGTCTCGTGTAACAGGATACCTGTATCTCCAACGGATAATTATTTCACTACCCTTTTCTTTTGTAAGGCCTACATAGAAACACATCTGCTGAAATATAACATCCCTATTTCCAGGGGTCTGAAAGCTTATGACAGTTTTTGTTTTCAGGACAAGCACTGGTGAATCATAGGAACACTTTTTTTTTTTGAGATTTGTATTTTGGAGAAACCAACTGAAAATTGGTTTCAGAAAACTGAAAGTAGCCAACATAACCTACAGAAATGAGACTGGGCAGTGTTTATAGAGGTACAGCTACATCAAGCCAAGCACAAACACACTTGGTGTGTAATAATTTAGAATCACAGTAACATCCCATTAAAAAGCTCATTTGTAAAAACGAAGTGCACTGTATAGCAATTATTAACTGAAGCATTCAAGTTTTAGAGCAGATGATGTAAGAGAAAGCTATTAAAAAGTACAACCTCCCTCTATTTCTCAGTTCACAGCCCGCAGAGGGAGACACAAATCAATTCTTAATAAGTGACTCAAAACTTCCAATCCACTATCTGTGGCTTGCTTGCTTCAGTCATTTTTAATAAATCCCTCCCCCTATAATGCCAAAGCTCAACCTAAATATAAGTGATGCTGCACTGCTTTGTGGAGTCTACAGACACGGGTATTTAGTGAGAGCAAGTGGCACACTGGAATTCAGAAGCCCTGATGTACAGAGTTTAACTAACACATTGCTAATCACTGGAACAGTTTAAGTGGGATAAAATCAAGTGGAACAATTCAGAGTTTGTACAGAGAAAGAAGTATTCCTGAAGAGAAGACAGGTAGGAAAGAAAAGGAAAAAAGGAATACAGAAATAAGGAAACAACAGTAATAAAATTATTTTAAAAGAAAGTTTATTTCTAAACTGGGAGCGAATAAGAAAGGGAAGTACTAAATAAATATGTAACTAACAAAATGCACAGCTGGTATATAAGGGCCACATTCTTGGGCTCTACATACGTGCTGTTCTGGACTTGCCTCACCTGTTGTTTTGCTGTGGTCTGAGGGGACCACAACTGGTTGTGTTGAAGAGATGATTTTTTTTCCCAGACTGAGTATGGCAATTCTGCTCCCCTGCCCCCTCTGACATCCATAATTAGCATTAGGAGGCCTATGGACAGTCTGACTAAAAAGCACCACAGAGCCCATTCCCTTAGGCAGAGAGCACATCAGCAATGGATGGAGCACATCACAGGAGGAAGACAGGGAAGTGTCTTCCACTATGCCATACTCTCCAAGCCAAATTCATCCCAAATTCTCTGAAGCTGATTAAATTGCTGCTACAATGAGCTGCTACAGATCTTACAAACTATAAAACATATTCTCCAACAGCACATAACCTGATGTCCAAGCAATGCCTGACTGATATTCCTACAAATTTGAGTGGTTTAGGAGTTTTCAGTATATATTTGCAAACTTGGCTTCTGGGTTTTTTTTTAATACTACTTGCTTTTAAATTGATATATATACATATATCAATGTAGTGCACTGAAGATTTTGCTAACAGAAATACTTATCTGGGGCAGCACACACACAAGCAGCTGCTTTTGACTAGGAGTTTTCAAGCTCAAGGGAAACAGTTGTTCCCTGTTTTGTGGGTAGCAGGGGAACCCAAATAATGATGAATGGGGAAGAAATGGAACAATGGCCAATTTGTCTGGCTGTCAGAGAGAACTGCCACAGAAGTGGATACACTGCCGTCTTGTCAGGATTCCTGCACTTGCAGGTTCATCTGCAGTCCTCCAAGACCATTTTGATCAAATTGGAATAGTTCAGCCAAAATCTGGATGAAACCCATTCTACACCAGCCAGCACAGTCTATGATAAGTTCATCTTACTATGAGAGGCATACATGGAGTGAAAAAGCAGAAGAGGAGGAAGGTCAAGTTGCTGAAATGAAAAACTGAAGTGCTACAGCCGTCTGTGCCAAGGCTGTTAGTGGAGAACTGACAGCAGGGACAGATCCTCGCTATTCCCAGCTTTTCTCTTGGGTTTCAGCAGGTTCCTGGGGACCAGGGTGCCTGTGACCAGTGCCAGCAATTGCATTCCTGTGTTGACACGAGACTTGGCAGATACAGGCCAACAGGTCTCAGTGGCTGTGTGCCAAGTGGGAGATGTTGCCTCTGGGCCACTAACAGCTTAAAGGTGAGTGGTTCAAAGATTATTTCATCTGTGTTGTGCTGCTAACAGCTGCTGTGAGCTGGCAACCTCTTTTTCTTCATTACAAGGTCCAGAGTTGAACGGGCTCCACATCAAAAATGGACTTTACATGCAAAGACGTGCCTGTAGGTGATGCTGCCAGTCCTTTCTCTTTTTAGCCTATAGTCTGCAGGCAGAAAGACCATTTCTCAAGGATGTGTTCACCCAGGACCTCTAAATAATAAGAGAATAAGGTGAAGAACAGAACAGGGAATTTGATAGCAACTTCCCAAAGTAAAGAGCAACTTCCGGGCTTCTGGGAATTTAAAGGAAGATCTGAAGATACTCAAAGTTACAAGGCATGAGCTACATTAAAAAGCACAGGTTTCTTCAAGCAGGCAAACACAATTCAGTAATTCTCTTTGACTGTGAGAGCACACACTCATAACAGATTTTAGAGACTCCCTTTTTGCCTGCATGTCTGCCTCTAAATACTTGAAATCTCTGCTTACTAAGAAAATGGCAAAATAATCGGTTCCCAAGAGTTGTATTCAGGTAAGAAATTCCCTCCAAAACATCTGAAAACTGGAAGAGAGAGAATGATTGCCATGACTGAAACCAGGTACAATTAGAATGCCTCATTGCTGTGCTGAAGTTAAAATGATCAAAATAAAAAACATTTTGTGTCAGCAATTAAAAACCTCAAAATGTTTAAAGCACAGAATCTAAGTAGTCACTACACTACTAATTACCTGTATCACTAACCTGTTTCCTTTTTCTTCTTCAGGGAACAAGCAAACAATAAAACAGGTATTCAGCCTTTTTCCAACTCTACTACTATTCTTTTAATAATCTCTTATGCATATCATCTAAGATAAGACATTTTTCAAACCTTTTTTAGATAAGGAGATACAAAGATAAAAGCCTCCTAAGAGTTTTAAGAAGCTCAGCCATCTTCTTCCCACTAACACCATGCTTAGGAACCCACATACACTCAAAAATCTGTCCCTTACTGTCTTGAATGTATCTGTTTAAGAACAAAAAGCAGCTAATCTCGTCTGTCCCACAAACCATTCTTATACTTTCTGATTTTTAGTCATTACAACCTATATTCAAATCTGAATTAGCCCTACACCAAAGAAAAAGGCACACTGGAGATGTAGGTCTGGGACACTGCCATACCTCTAGGAGCTTCCTACAGCCACATGGTAGTTTCTGTCATGCCAGCAGTCCTGCCAGATGTTGGGAAGTCAGCCTCTTTCCCTTGTCTTGCCTGTTCTGCCTAAGATACAGAATCAAGCAATAACGTGATGGAGAGTGAGTCTAAAACTCTCCAGAAAAACAAGTAAAACCCACCAGCCAGTCAACGTAAAGGCTGGTAGATTTAAACAAAGGAAAGGATAAAACACTGGGGTTTCAACAGTAACATAAGACACTTTTGTGTTATAGAAAAAATTCCACACTATCACTTGTGGCCTGAAAATGTAAATGGTTTGTCATTCCTTTGAGCAAAATGTTTCAAATAATTTAAACGGAACAAAAATAAAATACCTCACTGTTTCAGAACCTGAGATGGATGGAATTTAAAGGGGTAAGACAAAATGCTTGTTGATATAAGCTCATATGTTTATTGGAATAATTGATATAAGCTTGTATGTTTATTTGGATAATTGAAGTCTGCTTTGAATATAACCCTCAGTTGAAAAGGTCTGGTATCACACTACTCCTGATAGGGTAAGGTGTCAGCCACTTACTGCTAATGGTGATGGCCTAATTAGATTGTTAAGATTTTCCTTTGGCCAAGTGACCTTCACTGGCAGAATGAAAAAGAGAATCAAAGGAATGCCAAACTGATGGGATGTTTTACAATACACATAACACAACAAGGAACATTTCTTGTTTCTACGCCTCAATTTGAATGTAGTTTACTATTTACAACAAAAGAACTGAAAATAGCTCTTGATTTTCATTGTGTTATCATAGGAGTCCAAGCTTTGGAAGGTTTTTATCGGTAGAGCACATACTTTTGGGAAATATGGTGTTCAAATATATACTGAGCAAATAAAAAAATAGGAGTACCTTATTATAAACAACCAGCTGGAGTTTGAATTTATACAGCTGCAAAATTCCATCTTTTTCAAGACAAAGGTGATGCATGCTGAATAAATGCAGTTTTTAAAGCTTCAAACAACTGTAAAGTAATAGCTGAACAGGACACAAGTTACTTGTCATTTCCAATCTAACACCTTTCTGCTTCCCACCCAACTATTCATGAAATTTCACGTGTGCTATGTTTGAAAATTACACAGAACATTTTATAGAACACTTCATTATGGTTTTCACTCAGTGACAGACTAAAAGTGACTGCAATAGGTTTGTTATAGGGCACTTGTGCATCTTGGTAAGTAGGAGCAATGTTCAGCTTAAGGTGTTACAGTCTGACTAACCTCAGCTTCAGCTGTAGAGCTGAAGTTGCCAGATTCAGGGATGGTCTTGATCACATCCTTACTCACATCATTTTTTCTTGATGACTAAATACCTATTAAATAGCTTCCTGTCCCTGGGGAAGGCTCCCTGCCTGCACTCAGAAACACACAGCAACAAGTGATTTGTCATACCTTGGACAACATGATCATTGCAACAACCAGAGCATCCAGTCAGACAAATCCCGGGAGTATTTGAGGCGTTAGAAGGGTCAGGAACTAGAGTAAAGTTTAGGAAGAACTGCCTTCCAAGCTCAGACATTCTGTTTATCAGGTCTATCAGCTCTGCCCTTCCCCTGTGTGCTGAGCAGACACCACGTGCCTCGTCTCGCACACTGTGCCCGAGATTTGCAGTATCGGTCAGCTGATGATTGCTGAGGTTAATTAGGCCATCAGGGATGATGGCTGTTTACAACGGGATTTACATTTATGAAAACCATTACCCCTTTAGGATAAAAGCCGTCCCATTGTTATATGCGTCTCACACACAGGTCATCAGCCTGGAGCAACGAAAACATAATCGCTGCTCTTTTACTATCAGGAAAGGCACTGAACTACAGCAGAGCGAAGCCCGCCGTGGTCAAAACCAGTAAAAACATTTACAAGGGAAAAGCTGACTGCGAACTCCAAAGAGATCTTGGCTTTATTCCATTATGGGGGAATTGGTGTAGGCCTGGAATTCAAATCTGAAAGGAAAATTGTGACTAGAAATGTGGGAGTCGCTTTGTAAAGGAAGTGATATACTGAGTTGCTTTACTTTACAGGATTCATCTTTTACAAGTTATTTCCCTCTAGTGTGCCAAAGCATTCCCTTTGAGACAGAATTTTCAAGAGGAGGTAAAATCTATGGGGAAAGTATAGAGATTTCTACTGCCAAACACCCAGTCCTTTGTCATATTTTTCGTTTCTTCCTGAAAAATCTTTTCACCAGTTTTCCTACCTAACCCGATTTTGTCCTGTCTAATCTCCACTACAGGATGTTCCAACACCACCAGCAGAATTAGCTTAACAAAACTGCTCCTGCCACTGTGTCTGAAGGGAAGCAGGATGGAAAAGTCACCCAAATCTCTCCTCGTGGAAGACAAGTCTGTTATGAATTAAGGCCTCACAGCTAAGACACGTATAGTCATCTCAGCTTCTCTTTAAACACTAACCAGTCTAAATCACTCCAGCTCATTTATTGTTTTCCTTTGTAGAGGTAGCTAGCAAGACATGAAAGCACCTTTGACTTGGGAATTTTGCAAGACTAACCAGTAAGATAACAGTCAGAGGAATAATTAAAAAACATTACAGCTTTTCCTAACTGACCTAGTTGTGACTGAATGCCTTGCAGCAAACCAACTGGTATAAAAGAGAAGGAATACTCACATTTGTACAATGGTCAGAAATCAGAAGTAAGAACTGAAGTTATTTCTTTGCTATGTCAAAGCCACCATGCCAGCCACCATTTGCAGAAACTATCAGCAATGAAATTGAAGAAAAAAGAAAAACTTTGAACGTTCATGTCAAATGATACAACTTTAATTTCTAAAAGGTGGTAAGTACTAAGAAACTGGTCTAGTTGACAGGCAATTAATCCTCCTTGCATAGTACATTTATCTCCATGGGATATCAAGATTTACAACACTTCAGGAAAACTGGCACCTAAGTGAGCAAGCAGCCTCAATCCTATACAAAAGTTACAGACAAACTAATTGTTTCCAAGTTTAACTTTGCAAAGAATCCAGAGAATAGTCTTTGCTTTTTCTCCATCTATTCCACAGTACAGTATCCTCCCACTGCACTTTACAGTTGGAAACATAAAAGGCTGTAACCCACACTGATAGAGGAATTCACAAATTAGCTTCATTCTATTCAAAACATGGCCTTTTTGAGGTCAAATACCTCAAAATATGTGGTTACGGACTTTATTTTTTCATGTAGAACATGTACCTCACTGTACTTGTTATTACTTGATAAAGACTTTGTCCAGAGGATGTTTAATCCTTCTCTTGAGAAGGAAAAATGTGAGGCTTCAGTTTCAGAAGTGCTATTGACACTCATCTAAAATAAGCACTGAATCTTACAGGAAGTCAAAAAATTTTAAACTTGCTTAACCAGCTTACTAACAAGACAAGAGTAGAAACACCTTTTCATATAAAAAAAAATGAAAGTTACATTTTGCTGTATGTGTTAGACATATCTACAATGGATTTTTTTCCTTTACAGAATGATAGTTGGAGAGTAGCATTGTACTTACATCATCATCAATCCCTTTTTCTAGTAACTTGTGTCCTGATTTTCAAAAGCACTGATTATCAGCATATCCTAGGTACTGAATGGTAGCAGCAGGCACTCAGAACTGTTGAAAATAGACTATTAGTACTTGCACTTATGCTGCAAATGCACCATTTGAAAATATTTCTTTTGAAAATGGGTAACTTTGCTTTTTAGTGAAAATTAATTCTTGTAGTGTTTTAGAATGTCTGAAATAACTATTACCACTAAGTACTTAATACACTACAGTGGATTAAAATCAAAATTAATATGTCAAAAAATTAAGCTTATGATAAATAAACTTTGGAAAAATTTATACAAGGCCGTAAATAAATAATTTGAACTTCAGTCTCATTAAGAAGCAAAACAATACGTCACACGACAATATCAT
Source organism: Calyptomena viridis (assembly GCA_013390005.1). Taxonomy (NCBI): domain Eukaryota; kingdom Metazoa; phylum Chordata; class Aves; order Passeriformes; family Eurylaimidae; genus Calyptomena; species Calyptomena viridis. The sequence goes on along the minus strand of WEIV01018861.1, from coordinate 106,616 downwards.
CCTACCTAAACAATACAATCTTGCTATATTTTATTGCATAATAATCTGAGAGTAACATCTTACGTAAAATATGTAAAGAAACAAAACCATTAGATTTACTTTCTTTAATATTGAACAACCAGTTTGTCCTTTGTACATAATCCAATTTAAAGATAATATAATTAGCATTTCCAGCATTAACAGTCTGTATTTACAACAAATGAGATGGGGTAGATAATCTAAAGAGTACTCAAATCTGTATGAAACAAATCAAAATACGAAGATTTACAGTAGTAGGCTCAAAATCCAAGACTCTTCCATTGATGGAATGCAATTTAAAAGGCTTTGTTGCCTTTATTACTCGTAAGGATTCCTGAAATGGTGATTTAAACATCTGAAATCTTCAGTAATGCCTTCATTATTTGTACATTACATTAAAAATTAATTCCAATACTTCTATTTTTCTCTTGCTTGTAGACCAGTCTGAAATCTGATGAAAGAATAACAAGGAAGTTTACTATATAATCCTAATTCCATATTCCTGAATACAACGGTTGGAAGTAGATGATGTCAGTCCATTCCAAGGGTTATGTACACAAAACTTAGAAAATGTTCTTCGCTCTTGCATAAAATGTGTACACAGTATCAGTGAGTGGGGGGACTTCAAAGTTTGTGGTTTGCTGCTGGCATGGACCTTTGTTGATTGAAAATAAAATACCTTTCACTCTATTGTTCTGGTAGCAGTTTTAGAAGTTAATCATCAATCCCTGGTGTTTCACCCTGCTGTATTCTGGAGGCTATTCTAATGGCTTCTTCCAGAGACTGTTGTTCTCCAAGCTGAAACACAGATAAATCCAACAGTGTTACACATGGATAATAAATGCATTAAAAAAGATATGACAAAGATCTAGACATCAAATAATATTTTAGCCCAAATAAGCATGATCAGTATTTAATCACACCTCTCCTGGGTACTATATCCCAGCAGCTATCTAATCAGCATGACAATTAAGATAACTGATGATAGGAGGTTAAACTAAGTTTCTATGTATCTACCAAATACATTTGCTTCAAAGAACTGCTGCAAGGTAAACACACTTGACAACACACAAAGTAGGTGATATTTCAACTTGGCAGATATTATGAAGCTAAGACAAGGCTTTCAAAAGTCATGGTGGCTGTTAAATTGTAATCCAACATGTTAAAGCAAACAAACATCTTCATTTTTCTCAACTCTCTAACAGAAAGTCAGCTCTTTGGAACACTATATAACCACCAATTTATAGAAAAAGTGTGTATTTATTGCACAATCCTGACTGTAAAAAAGCCCTGTTGTGATGTCGCTGTTTGAGTCTACTGTCTTTTACAGAGGAAATTATCTTGTAGCTGCAGCTACAAAGCTATCAATGTATCTGGCACTACCAAAAGCAATGTAACCTGAATAGAGACAACCAGACGTGATTTTGGGAAAGAATCCATGGAGTTTTACAGTATGTACACCATGCATGTACAGCCAGCACAGAACACTGAAGGCCACCTCAACCTCATCAAAACCCATAAAGTTGGCCATTACCTGCTGGCTCAGGAGAAACAAGTACGGAGTGTGAAAGGTAAAACCAGATTACTTGACCTAATGGGACAGTTTTAAGTATCACTTGTTATTTTTACAGTCACTTTACATCACATTCTGAAGCCACTTCTATCAAGACCACCTCTGTTATCACCTTGTTAGGACTTCCATATTCCATATGGAATAGTCACATATTCCATAATGTGACTATCAGACTACTGGCTTTACCAGTATTCAGAAACCAAATAGATTAATACATTGGTATCAAAGTACAAACGAAAAACCAATCAAAACTTCATGAATAACCAATAATATTTTCATTTGAATTCTCTCTTCTATTTGTATTATGTATTTTAAATTTAATTCAAGATACTTTGCCAAATGCTCCACTGCTGGTAACAAAAGAAGGGCATGTGCAGAGTGTGTTTTCCTTTCATTCAAACGACACGCTGCTGAGGGTGCAACTTACTTTTTTTCTTGCTCTCCTGCAAACAATTGCCTTCTATATGGTTTCTCTTACAAGCAGTTGATTACTGCCAACTTAGCTCAAAAGAGAGTTCAGAATTCAGAGCTTCTCAATTTTCATTGCTCTTCAAGCAGCATCTGACTTGCTATTTTCCATTTAACAAAGGAGAAAATAACAGTCATTTCTGCTTGAAGATATTAACACTGTTCCTTTCAATCTGAGCTCTTAGGGGCTCTTTCATACCTAGAAACTACCTTTTCATTATAGTGTTTGAACAATGTGAGGAACTATTTACAGAGACTACTGCTTGTACTGTGCTGTTTTGGCACAAACACAGAAGGTCACTATTTCCAGAGATTTCTGATTGTTAATCTTTCTATATAACTGCACTTTTTTGCTATTAGCATTTCAAGGTTCAAATAACAAATTCACTAGTTTTATACATTCTTAGCAATTTACTCTGAAGAGTTTGGCTTTATATATATATATCAACTCTGTAGGTAAAGGTGAAAGATGAATGAAAGCACTTTTTAACTGAAAACTTGTGACTCCATGAACAATTCAGTTGACCTGAAGTTTGGCCCTCCCCCAGCCTCACTCTTTTTTTGGAAGTTCTACAAGTAGATTTGGAAAAATGTGCTGCTTATTCCTCCTCCTAGCCATACATATTGTCTAAAATGAGATCATACAGTTATGGATTTTTTCCAGGGATGCCAAGTTTATTCAAATAATTTTGATACATGGCTAGGAACTTCTAGTTCTAGAAGAAACACTCCAAAAAACATTGATCCCCATCTTACCTGTACTGCAATTTGTGTTCCATTGGATGTAGCCAACAATGTAACAGGTCTAGTTTCTGTAGTCACTAAGTGGTGCCCATGTTGCTGATGTCCCATTTCCGAGGAGGCACTATGAAATGCTGCTAAGTCTTGAGCCACAATAGCAACCTTCAAAGGAAGAGAATCAGCTGGATGACAGACCTGTTACTGACCTCACATAACCCCTGTATTCACAGTTAAACCTGTGACTGTTCATGAGTGTAATTTCATGGTGCAAAAGATAGATTTTTAAGAAAGGCTGCCATAATTGTGTTCTCATAGTTATCTGCTAGCTCTTAAAATAAATATCCTAAGGACTCAAGAAATTCAATAAACATGCCTATAAGCCTGTGATTACTTACACAGGCAGAGCAATGATTAATAAGCATCTTCATTTTCATGTGGTGCATTTTTAGAGCAGTAGAATGCATTTTAACTTAAATATTCAAGATTGTATCTTTCCATTTCTACTAAAAGGTTTATTATTGTGTTTGTATATTAAAAACAAGCCCACAGATAAGAAACATTTGTGTAAGTATCTATCTGCCACACATTCCCATAATATTAAGCGATAAAATTACAGTTCATACTGGATTCTATTCTTTGCATTGCCACTCATTTACTGTGTGACTTTGCGGAAAATACTTGGCATTTCTAGGTCTTATTTTACCTACACACCTAAAAAAATTATCAGACTGGCACCTCAGAAAGTTACTTGGTGCCCGATTATTTTTAAAACATTCCGCTATATGTTGATGTGTAACACTGGAGTAGATCACATCAGACACTTATGAGGGGCCAGGTGCTGAAAACTGCTTTACTTAGATAAATCTACATTATAAATAAAAGCACATGAGACACGTATGCAGGATAACCTCTGACCTGCTGTCCTTCGGTGCCTTCTGCAGTAACCATTGCTACGGAATGTGTTCCTGCAGAAGAGATGACGGCGTCGTGGGCAGGGACGGTGATGGTGGTGCCATCTTGTGTCACCATAGTGATAGTATTGCCGATGGCCTGCATGTCTGCCTGGGATATGTTGACCTGAAACACAAAATAACTCATGAAGTAAAATAAGAATGTTTGAAGGCTGCTTTAAGTCAAACCTTCATCATCAGTTTTGGCAATAGCATATGTTTTTAAGTAGGGCTTAAACAAAAAGATGATGTGCATTTGAAGTATAACAGCTTTTATCAAAAATTACTTCTAGTTGGTTCAACAGGAATACTCCTGCTAGTTCAGCTTCTTTAATTGAAACAAAGTGTGTAGCAAACCAGAAAAAGAAGACAACTTATTCACAATAGCGTTTTTCCCAAGGAACACACTGGCCAAAAGATCTAGTAGCTACTATTCCAATTCCTGACCAGTGTGCTCATCCATTCCTTTGGAATCACCCTCACTCTTTGGCCAAGTCCCCACCTATTACAAGGAGCCCTCATTCCATTTGTTCTGCTCCTTGGTATCTAATAGTTCATGACCTTTCAGACACACTTATCTGTTTACAGAAATAAAAATACAGCTCTCAGTAATAAGAAAGAGGTTGCACCCTAATCCCAGAGTCTACAACTGCATGTTAATCAGATCATATCCCAAATACCAGCATGACAGATTATGTGTCTCACACAGTGGATAATGGGATTCAAGGTAGTACCACCTGACATACTTTGATCTTAATGGAAATACTAAAGGGGCCTATAAGGACTTAAAATTTAAACCACAAATAAACAATCCATTAAAAATTAACAATATAAGTGACTGATGTCTCCGGTATAAATGCATTAGGGCAGCAGATACATGATTTGATGTCTGATTTACAAGGTAATAAATATCAGAACTGAAGTCACGCTGAAGGATAATTTAAATAAATGCAAGAACTATGTCGAGGCTTCTTGCAGGCTTTCATTTTAGAGGGTAAAAATGCCGGTTACTTAGCATTGTTGCAATGTCCAGAGCTGGCAATTTAACAGTCCCCTTGAATATTTAATTTTCAGTTTCAATTCAGAATATATCTTTCATATGCTATTGGCATTTCAGCTGCCCTTCCAGCTGAGATATGTTTTCTCATAAGCCTTCAGTATCTTGCCATAGTGAACCAGGAGTTATGCCAAAATCCCTTCCCAAAGAAATTTCATATGAAATACTTAAAAAAAATGTATCTATGGGAATTCTTTAGAAAATGCAGCCACAGGAATTTTCAAGCAGAGGCAGTATCAAAGCATTCCTTATCCTTTTTTTTTATGTTAGGAACGGTAAGAACTGTATACTACCAAACTGCTTGTAAAGATTGGACATGGAAAGATTTGGACTGGAAAGATTTCCCACCCCTTCATGTCCCTCAAAGTGTGTGTAAACAATACAACAGTGAAGATGACCATCAGATACTAACAGCATAATCAGGGAATTTTGAGACACCTCAGAAACTAGGCTGCATATAGAACATTCGTTAAAACAGCCCATTTAAGAGTGACAAAGATAACAAGGATAGACAAACCCCCAAGCTTTCTATTAATAGTTTCACATGTCAGAATATGTGGTTTCATTGAGGTATTCCACAGGAGACACAACCATAAACACAGCTCCAAAAAAGCTTCTTTCCCTAAGAAATCCACATAAATATTTATCAAGAATCCTAACTCATTTCAGAAAGCCCATGGAGAATCTGCAAACATGTGCCTCAATTCTCAGCATGTTTGTCAGCCCTTGAACACCATGGTTACTTACATGTTGGGTTCCATCCTGGGATATTAGTGCTACTTGTTGACCTAATCCTGACTGAGTCACTGTAGCAAGCTGTGCAGAAATTACATCTTCTCCTTCTACACCTGTCACATAGGTTATCTGGGGGCCTTTGAGAGCCTCTTCACCTTGACCTATTTGAGACAAAGAAAGCAAGTTTATGTCCTCTAAATGCTGCCAGGAAAGCAAATGACCAGGATAAAGCCTCAGCCTCCTTTGAAGGTTTTAAACACTCCTATGGGAAAAATCAGTGGAAAGATGAGAAAAATTTAAAAGATACCAAAAGCAAGCCAGAAAGTCTGTTATTTTGGGAACATGGGATATAATCTTGTAGCAATGAGGTTTTACACACATAAATACTACATACAAAGTAACTATGTATATAGATTAAAAACAAATATTAAAACAGTGACAAACATTTCTAATTTAATTATCATTAAACATGAACTTCTCTATATTCCATGCAAACACAACTGGAAACTTTTTTAAAAAAGTTATTAATTAACAAACATGCAGAAGTACACAGTGATGCCTTTGTCTGAAGATTTAAGTAAGTTCATTATCTCAAGAAATGTTTAACCTTAGCAAATGAATCTTATCATTCCTTTAAAAGAAGGAATTAGGCTAGAGCAAATCTGCTTGAGGCATTCAGCACAGTTTGCCAAGAACATGTAGCAAACCAACTTTTCTAACCAAAATAGTTCGCACGATATTTCTGATAGTTAGTCACATCTAAAAATCACAATTTTACAAGTGGTATTTGTCCTATCAGAGTATTTCCTTCAGTCTGATCTTTTACAGTCATAGGATTCAATACTCATGATACCATTGCAAAGATACTCTTAGGAGTACTGCAGCCAAGAAGCTTATTTTAATTTCTGCCTCTAGGGCAGTTTACAGAAACTGCTATAAACTGCATCAGAACCAGCCCATTATAAGTGTGCTGTAAAAATGATTTTTTTTTTCCCCTCAAGACAGAGCCTTCACAGAAGACTGTCACCAACCATGGTGTTACATATACTTGTAGAAAAACACATTAGAAAAATCCAGTTTAGATTCTCTCAGTCCATTCCCTACATTCATGTTTATAGTAAGTTTGCTGAGACTGCCATTCAAATTTCTCTCTTATCCCCAGGACTACCATAAATGGGTTTATTATCCAGACAATTACTATTTCTGTTTACAAATTGCCTGCTACACTAAAAACTCACAGAGAAATTAAGATATCTTTATTAAGTACCTCAGATTTTTATGTATGCTTTAATTTCCTTGGTTACTTGAAAACCCCGAGGAAAACACTATCCAGCCCAATTTTTCACAACAAGAGATCCAAAGACTGAAATCCTAACCTGGAGGTGGCTCAAAGAAAGCCTCCTGTTCTTCTTCGATGGGCTCGGTGTCATTGTGCGCTGTCCGCTTGTGCATAGCAAGGGTCGAAATCTGCTTGTAGGTTTTCCCACAGTGATTACAGTTGTATGGTTTGGAATGAGTATGTACAACATGATGTTTGTATAAACTGGAATACTCTGTAAAACGTTTATCACAACCAGGAACTGTACAGACATACGGTTTCTCCCCTGTAAGGGAAAACAAAAGGGATGAAGAGAACTTGATCCAGGATGCACAGAAAAAATTGCCAGCAAATGATATTTAGTGGTGCACCTTCATTGCCAACCATACTTTAATTTCAAAGGCAATGGTGAAGCTCAACATCACAAAGTTTATTGCCTTTTTTTTAAACTACTGCCAGTATAAGTTGGGCCCCTTTTCCCCCTTTCATTCCATCAAACACATCCTTCTGATGAAGACAGAATGATACAGGCTGAAAGCTGTATCATTATATATATATATATATATATAAAATATATATCATGCTGTATCATTATATATATAGCTGTGAGTTTGTCATGGTATTGAAAATGTTTTTCTTTTATTACTGGAAACCCCATACTTTTCCTCAATGACCAGGTGTGTTCACTAGTATCACCTACATTTGAGTCTGCAAAGCTCTGAAGAAATCTATAAGAAGCATATGTTTAAACAATTATGGTTTCATATACAAACATCCTGTATTTAAAAAACAATGAAACAAATGTCCAAATTACATTGTAAACTAAAAATATAAACTGAGATACAAAACTTAGATCTAGGAAGCTTGTCTGTGTTTTATTAAATACATAACTCTGTCAAGATGATACAGTTATGGGCTTTTACATGTTAGAATCTTCAAATCTGTGCTGATTTTTTCAGCCAACTAACCCTGAAAATCAAGTTGGATAAGTATTTTCACCTCCAGACTACAAAAAGTAGCTTTTGACCACAGTTTCAGCAGCAAGGGAAATGCAGCTGGTATGAAAGGGTGACTCATAACCGCCAAAGTTAAGCTCAGGCTTGTCCTTTACTGTTATTTAAGAAAGAGCTCACAAGGGAGGCAAGGGTTTAGCCCAATGTCCACTGAAGACAAGGTTTTGCATCTGTTCAAAAAAAACTTTGTATCCAAACCAAAATTATTCTGCCTTGACAGCAAGGTGGGAAACCTAACTGCTTAACTATCTCCTCAGCTGAGTGGAGAGGAGGCCCAAACAGATTCTACTTCAAAATACAAACCATCACTTATTTACCTGTGTGTATTCTCACATGATTCTTATAATTGGTTGCACTGGCAAAAGCTCTCCCACATCCTGGCTCTGTACAGTAATAAGGCCTTTCTCCTGTATGTGTCCTGATGTGAACCTTTCTAATATTCGATGTTGTGAATGACCTGCCACATCCTTCAAAGGGACACTTAAAGGGCCTTTCACCTGAAAAAAAAGATGAGAAAAGGTACACATGCAAAAGTTATGAAAGAACAAAAATCCTAAGGTACACTTAAAACTGTAGGAATCTAAAGCTACCCAATTCTGTCTTTGAGATCCTCAATCAGAAATACAATGAACACACCACTGCAGACTGTTGTAGTTTAGCCCCAGCTGGCAAAACTCAGGAAAATCATAGACTTTCTAAGCTCAATTATGAAGCACTTAGATTAGTACTTTATAATGTACAAAACAGACCCAGTTGATTTGATTAACTTTCACATTGTTCATATTCTAACAAGTATTTAACACCCTCCCCAATTCATACCTATACTACCCAAATCAGCTGTATCATACCGTTGCCACATTCATGAATTGTTAATTCACAAAATGGAAAAAAAACCCTCATGGTTTAACAGATAACCAAGATACAAATGGGTAAGTAAAACCCATAGAGAGCACTTAACTTAAATGAGAAGAACAAACTTTATAGACAGCTACAAAACTCAAGTTTCAAGCCCCAAACTCAAAGCAGTCACAAAGACAGGTTCTTGAAGTCAGTCTATTCATGTAATATAAAATCAAGCACAATAATTTACATCACTGCACCAAAACACTTCACTGTGAACACTACACAAGGCTGACCACTAATACTCCAATAACCCCCCTGACCTTTCAGAACTATCAACGTACACAGGAAGGAGAGCAAAGGGGATTAAGTTTGGAGAAGTTCGAGCCAGGCTTACAGGCTGTCCTGTAGTAATTTCACACTTCTAGAGCTAAGTACCTTCCACCCACTTACCAAAGAGAAGAATCCGACAGCAAGGTACTCAGAGACAATAATAAAGAAACAAGTCCAGATAGACATTAATACCACAAAACTCCAAAGCAGTTAGCTCCCTGGCAGAGGCAACTCCTATTCACTTCTTCGGCCGCTGTTTCGGGAAGGTTTTCCAGCCTCCTGACAAGGCAGTGTCCGTGTATTACACATACACGTCTGTGTTGTGTTACCATGGCTCCTCTAAGCCTTGCCTCAGCCAGGACCTCAAACATGCCAGAAAGGAGCCGGGCTGCAGAGCCAACCCCGCCCAACAACAGACCCTGCACTCAAACCAAAACAAATTGCTCTTAAAGAATGCCTGCAAGAATGTCACCCGACCGGTCGGGGAAGGCAGGCTTTTCAGTTTCTAATGTAGTTGTTAGCACAGCGACCTGTGTCCAAGGTGACCGAGAATTCCAGCACTAGAAATGCAAAACAAGTCCGAAGCCTTCAAGCTCTACCCCACTGCAGCACCAGGTACCATCCACACGAGCTTTTCGGATCCCAGAGTTGTGTGTCTGGGGAAGTCAGGGAGAAATCCGAGGCAAGCATTTGATGGCACAGAAAGTGAGACTGGACAGTTATTTAAAGAGAGGGGAAAATCACTTTTGGTCAAAACAGGCAGAAAATGAATAAAGCGCCCAGGAAAAGGCTTTCGGAGCCACGGGAGAGAGTGGGAGCGCCCAGACCTGCCTCCATCGGGTGCACTGCTGCAGCTTTCATAAGGCACGAGTGTACACTGCTCCATCCATCTGCTCAAAGGACTTGGTGCAGTTTTCTTCTCACTCTTTAGCTTCCTAAAACTACTCAGAAATCTCAAAAAAGACACTCTCATACTCCAGTCCCTGAACTGCTGGGAGATTACGATTCTATTATTAATATTGTTCAAGTGAGTAGTTCACATAGGGCAGCTCAAGTGTTTCGGTTCCACTGCTAACTAGATTAAAGAGCTTAAATTACTACACAACTTGTATGGCCATAAAGAAGTAAAGAAAACCAGTCTACAGGTAATCAAATTGTGTATACTATAGAAATCTTTCAGTTCATAGTCTGTACTTGATGTAGTATCTGTAATCTGTAACATCCACAGTTCTCTTCTAGAAATGAGAACAGATGACACATGTTCATCCTGACCAATTTAACATCAAGATAGTTTGTTGGGATTAGCACTGTCTCTGAATGGAAGTCCAGAAAGCAGCAATACCAATGTAATCTTGAGATTTTACAATTTGTATTGCCTGCATTTACATCCCAACCCCATATTGTTCTTTTTAATTTGAGAAACAAAACCACTATTTCTTTTGGTTTTTCTTCTTTACTCAGTAAGATTCAGAAAGTTCAGTGGAAAAACTTGCCTCTCCTAGCCCCCCCCAGCTAATAAAAACTCTGGTCACTTAAAACCACAACAGTGTTCTAGCAGAGACATAAATATTCTTAATGGAATAGGTTCGCAAGTGATAGACTGTTCTTCCTACATTTAAGGGAACAAATGAGACATTGTGCAAACTTTTTTACACAAGTGCACCCATGGAATTTTATAGAGTGTAGTGTATGCTGTCTAGAATTTGCGTTTTGGTTTTCAAGTGGATCTTTTTAGACAAAATAAGATTTTTTTAATACATTTGGAAGTTTTAGTAACAGTTGGCTTTCTATATTTTTGTTCATTTTTCTGCTGCATAAAGAAACAAGAAATCAGGATAACAAGCTCAGAACTATCAGCCTTCATGAAGCTGGCATGCAAGTTATATTAAAGCACCAAAACTGAAGAACACTGATGCCATTTCTAAAAGGTGAGACATATTATTGAGGAAAAGATCCTTGTTCTGTTACAGCTGCAGATGAAACTGTAAAGGCAACAAGTGACTGAGTGACTATGTAAGTGAGGCAATTGCTAAAAGTTAGTGCATTTGCAACAGCACTGTGAATGCTTTAGCACTTGTTCCAAGAAAAGCATGCTGGATTTGCAGTAAATGCTTACCATGCTGAAATGCTCTTGAGCTCACTGGGCTTCAGAAAGAGAATACACACAGGCTGATTTCGTAAGTATAAAGTCACAGAATCAGGAAAGAGAAAAAAAATTCCACCTCAGTGAGTTAACAAAAAAGTAATGGGTGATTATAGTACCTGTGTGGGTTCGAATATGTTTCTGCAGGTCTCCTGAAGTCTTGAATGATTTGGTGCAGTTTTCTTCTGTGCACCGATAAGGCTTTTCACCAGTGTGCGTCCGGACATGGCTCTTCAACCCATACCCTGAAGATAGAAAGGATGTTATAATGCTATAAACACAAAATCAGGATTCTCATAAACCATCACCAACAAAAACTGCGCTTGCCACTCCAATCAGGAAACTCATTGATGAGTAAAATTTGCTCTTTCATTCACTTCAGAAGGATAAACTGTATTTATTCTGTCTTCTGAGGCAGCCGCATGCTCCGTATTCCCTCTAGTTTTTACCCCTTCCTGCTACTGTTAGCAAATGACATTTAATTACTTGCTCACATCAAAAGCAGTACCACTAACAAAGTCAGCAATAAAATCACATATGTAAGTGCTAACTGATAGCAGTCATAGACACTCATTCCCCTTAAGATTACCTTTAGGAACTCATCATCATCCAAAACTACTAGTCGAAAGTGAACTTTGGATCAGGCCCTCTGTAAATTATTTTGCAATGAGCATTTTACCAAGATCTTCCTTGCAGTACTTCCCTGAATAATGACTAAAGTAGTCTGAAACAGCCATTTTAGAATTTTAGAAGATGGACCTAAGTTTTACTTGTGCCCACAAATGATGTATACGTTTCTACAAAATAAAGTAAGTCTGTAAGAAAATGGCATCTGCTTTAATTTCATAGTGTGTTCTCCCCAAAACAACTGAAATTCCTATTTTTGATGCTTTTAAAAACACAAAGCATGTGTACCAAGCTGAGCATTAATTAATTCTTATATCTGAAATAAACTTAACTTCATGATCCAACCCAGGAGAGTTCTAATATTTAAACCAAGAGCCTTCAGTGATGGCTGAACTACAGTGATACAATGGCTCTGACTAAAAAGATGATATTTATAGAAAAACAGCTGCTTACAGCTGTACAGTCTGTTGCAAAAAAAGAGAATATTTCATTGTCTAGTTTTGAAATCCCTTTACAAACACCAGGCAATTAAAGGTGCAGCCCTGTAAGTAAGGTCAAAAGGGAAACAACCATTCTCATCAGTATTATTTTAATAAAAACAAGCAAAATAAAATAGTATTAAACGTATTAGATCAGATGAAGTTACTTTAAGAACACCTTATTTAAAAACAAAAATAGAGTGTAATTTTTCTAAGCATCACACTAATTTACATTCAAAGGAAAGGAATAAAATTTGAAACAAAGTTTGCTCTTCCACTTTCTTCCATGTTTCTTTCTTCATAATTGCATTTTGCATGATCAAATTCAATCTCAGGAAGAGCATCATTTATGAACGGAATAGTCTGTACAAAATGTACAGTTCACTTCATGAGAGATGTCGCCCTGATACAAATTCAGTAAAGAACACTTAAAACAGAATCTTCCATCGAAGTTCCTTTCAAATTTAGACCAGAAGATCAGGAACGTACCTCTAGTCAACAGCTTTCTATTATCACCTCATTTAACTTTTGCTATTAGTTTAATGTTAAGAAAGGCCTATTTTTCAACAAAATTTGACTGTAGCTGGACTGGTGAAGAGTAAAAGAAGCGTTGTGTGTTTCACCTCAGTTCTCCTTCAGTAACTAACAGTTAAATCCTCTGTCCTTTATATGTGCTACACTGGCTGAAAAGATGACACTTTTTTTGCAATTCTTCCAATTAACTTAGCACTTTAAAAAAGGCAATACTAAAAACTTCCTTTATTCAGAGACAAACACTAACAAACAGGAGGAGCTAGTCTACAAGAGATTACCTGTTGCAAAGGCTTTGCCACATCCAGGATGTTCACACTGATATGGTCTGTCTCCCGTGTGTGACCTTTCATGCACCTGTTGACATCCAACACAGTGACTTAATGAAATGTTGGATCTGGTGACTCCAGCACAGACACAGTTCACTCTCAAGTCAACATATCTTAGTTCTCTTCCTAAAATTTGCATTCAAGTGTCTCCTTATATCAGTGATGAAAAAATAATGAAACATGTCAACAATGTTTTGCCTAAAACTGAAGATGTCTCTTTCCAAGGTCCAACCTGATCCTTCCAGTCAGTTTTGCACACAACAAATCTGTAAATACATGCAGAGTTCCCATCACATTAAAGGACAATATCCAAACATGCCTCAGAGCCCACTCTCTGATTTTTGATTCCATTGAATGCTTCTAATGACCCTCTTACAGTGCATGAAACCTCTGCAGCAAGGACACTGTTTTAGCATGTGATCCACAGAGTCACCTATTGACTGGCTCCTGTATTTAGTCAGACACAAGGCAGCACTGAAGGAGGTTACCTCATCAACATGTGATAAGCTCAACCTCAGCTGGAACATGAATAGCTCTACACTCTTACTGTTTCAGTAATTCCTTCACTTAATTTAAAAAAGGAAGAGAATTAAGAAGTTGCCATCTATAAAGAAAGGATGTTCCAGCTTTTCACTTTGAATGACAGATCATTTTGAAGAACCAGACTTTCTATTATGAGGGTGAAATATTTTAAAAATTGGAATTTTTACAAATTATGACCAAGTGTACACGTGAAGTTGATAAGGTGAACACTGGATTCCAGAAGTATTGCAATACTGCTGGTGGAAACAATCTCAACAAATTATTTTCTTACATGCTGGCAACAGAGCAGCTTAACATGATCCCACCTGCATCTACACCAAAAACTAAGCAAATTCAGCTGAGCACCTGAGACAACCACTTACTGTAAAATCAATCCAGTAAACATTTGACAAAACAGCTCCATTGCAACTGGTTCTGTTCCAATTTCTATCACTTTTAACCACATAGTATTTAAAAAAAAAAAGTCATGCCTTCAAAGTAACAATGCACATTTTCTCATCACCTTCAGATGGTGAGCTGTTGTGTAGAGTTTGCCACAGCCATCATAGTCACAGCGAAAGGCTTTCTCTCCAGTCTGCTGAGATTTTGCAGTCACTCTTGTTCCATGTCCTTGCAAGACAATCTTAAGTTAAAAAGAACAAAAATTAAAAAAACTCCAACCAAATCACATTCTGAAAAAACAACCAAAATGGATCAGAAGTCACACACTATTTTGCTATCAAGCCAGAGCTGATTATGACAGGTTTCTTTTGTTTCTCTTTGATATGCCATCTATTTCTTAGTCCTCAATAAATAAACTAAAAATAACTAGAAATAAACAGCTGAAAAGCATAAATTCTGGTGAGAGAAACTGTGAAGCATATTTACTTGTAGCTAGAAAATTTAAATGTGTGCATTATTAGCCAAATAACAACGACAAAGTAATTTAAAATATAAGCACAGTGGTAAAATGATCAAATGAGTAGACAGAAGAATCTTAGATTACATCTAAGGCACTAGACCTGTTCCTAAGGGAGATGAGCCATAAATCAGACCACCTTCAAAGGCAAAGTTCACTGAAAGGTCAATTTAAATTAAATGCACTTAGAATGAGCACTTTTTGAAAATGAAGGAAAGTATTCCATATGTGGTCTGCAATGCCTGTATTTTGATCAAAATAATTGGAGCAATTTGAGCTAGGTTCTACTCTCCCTTCTGGCATGACACAACAGGAAAATACATGGAATAGCTTTGGGAAGCAACTTAAACTCCTTTTAAAGGCTTCTTCATACACTACATGCAAGAAACTTTCATATAGACCGAACAGAGGCAGAAGCCCCAATATTATCCCTTTGATACAACTCTATGCAAAGTGAGAGAGACTATTTTAAAAGGTCTGTCCTTTTAAACCACTTCCCTTTTCTTATGGATCCGACTCTATTCCAAACTGTCAAAAGAACATTTCACAGAATGGATGAGGAGACAACATCCCCAGCTCAAAGCATGGTCAGCTGCAGCAGGTTGATCACAGCAGTATCCAAAAGGGTTCTGAGTATCTCTAAGGATGGAGACTCCTGAAGGCTGCCCCCAACCTTCACATTCCCAACTAATTCTTCTTGGCAAGTGAGGTCCAGCAAAGTGTCTCACTCTCAGCCAGCTGCTCTATAACTTTATTTAGATTGCCAGTTGCCATCCACAATCCTCCTGGATTTCATGTCCCTTGTTGTGTTGCCCTTTTGGCAATACTGAGGTAATTAAAATTCCCCATGAAGAGGTGAGCCTGTGAACATGGGGCTTCTTCCAGTTGTCTGAAGAAGGCCTCGTGCTCTTCCTGACCATGCATTCTGTAGCAGACAGCCACCACAAGACACCCATGCAGTCAGTCTGACCCATCACCCATCCCAAAGCAGAACCCTGTGCAGTCCTGCTGTTCCCACATGAAAGGCAGCTCCCCCTCCTCTCCTTCTCCACGTGGCTATTAATGAGTCTTCCCCACTCTTTTTAAAGAGTCTGGATCCATCCATCACAGCACTTCAGTTATCTGAACTCTCCCACCACATCCCCCTCATCCCAATGAGACTGTAGCCCTGTGACTGCATACAGACCTCTATTTACTCGTTCAGATAGATCAGAAATTTGATTGAGAACATGTTG
This sequence comes from Calyptomena viridis, assembly GCA_013390005.1. Lineage (NCBI taxonomy): Eukaryota > Metazoa > Chordata > Aves > Passeriformes > Eurylaimidae > Calyptomena > Calyptomena viridis. The sequence continues at coordinate 90,785 of WEIV01018861.1, read as the reverse complement.
CCTACAGATTCTTCATAGAGGATGGGATACCTCCTGGTACCTTCAGACTGTTCTTAAGACTAAGGAAACAAAGTTAAATATGAAATTTTTAATCAACTGAAATGTTCAACTCCATCACACCAGAAAAGCTTCTCTGGAACCATGGAAAAAAACAAAACCTCCTGAATCAAGAAACCCATTACTAATACTAATGAATACTAATTGTTTAACCCATGATACCATGAATCACAAAATTCACTTCAATACATTAAGGATCATGAAGAATACTCTTGGTTAAGCACCTGCACTGAAGCACTGATGTTTTTTCCTACCAGTAAACCTACTATTTCTTTGTTGTTTCAGCATATGAAATATGTATATACCTGCTAAAATCTGCTATAAAGCTGAAGTAAGCCAAAGTTTAAAAGCAAATTAAAACAGTTCTATAATGTGCCGATATATGTAAGGAAGTAACCAGACATAATTTTACCAAGATTAATACAAAGAGGGGAAAAAAATCAGTTTAACATCATAAGCATCTGTTTGTTCAAACAATTGTTTGTAGAAGTATGTGTTTCTACCAGTACATTAATTGGTATGACTTGAAGATTATTAAGAACTCAGTATCATTCAACAAGAACAGATACAATATTAAAATTACTGTTCTTAAAAGACAATACACTAGAAAAACTAAAAAATTCAGATGTTAGGATGTGCAGTCAGAAGCACATAGCAAATAAAGCACTTTTATAATTACGTGAAACTTACTGAGAGGAACTGTGTACTTCAAAATATTTTTTAAGTAGATAGAATTAAAAAAACACCCTATTTTTAAGAGATGGCAAAAGAATTCTGAGTTCAGATAGGCAACAGGAGAAAAACAAAGGTAACAAAGATCTCAGGTAAGATTTTTATACTGCATTCGTAAAAGCAGAATCGTATAACCAAAGTCTGTATTATGAACAGATGGGTGTGACAGGTTTGAAAGGAGATAGTGTGGGATATTCATTTGGGCACACAGAGTCCTTTGTTTTCACACGCAGAAATCACAAAGAGGTTTTATGCTTTTTGATTTCATGAAACACCTAACTAACCACATGCAAGTCTGAATGACTGCTTAGCAGTATGACATCTGTTCTATTACCTCTGGATGTTAAAAGTTTATAAATATACACCTTCTGAAATTCTATAGCTAAATGAGAGAATATTTTATCCCAAGTAATATATTAATTCAGAATGAGTTACAAGTAGGTATCTACTTAAATCAAGACATATACATGATTTATATTTTCACACATAATTAATAACTTTGGGCCCCTTCAGTTGGCCAACTGAAGACACCTTATATGGGTCAGAATTTGAGACTAAGCCGCAATACCTTTTGAAATATCAGATCTTTTTTGTTTGGAATATAAAATGCTCCATAAGATTGGCACATTTCCATATAGCACATATGCTGCCATACATGTCTAAGATAAAATAGCCTCCAGATTCACTTTGCTTTGGGCCAAGGCCAAAATCAACATTTAAGTGGATACTGGTCACAGGTAATTTTGCTTAATAGGCTCTTACTTTCAGATAAAACCAACCAAGACCTTATCTTACTCTTCCTTGAATTTTGCCTTTTATTTGGATTGTATCCCTATTCCAATCTACAAGTGTGTAAACGCTCTGAATTTCTTAATTTCATTTCCTGGAATATAGCAAGATACGGTCAACAACGCATGTATTATTCTCTCCTTCCAGAGTCATGCCACACAGGCAAAAGTAGTGTCTGCTGCTTTAAATATTGTGGGACCTAACTTGTACCACAGATACCTTATTTTATCTTGGAAGATATTTTTCCTCATTGTCTAGTTCATTATCTCTTAAATTTAACACAAACAGCAATGATAGGTTTGCCCAGAGAAGCCCCTTCTCAACGCAATGACTTCTCCAGTTTTGATTTTGTCATCTGAATGTGCAAGGATATAGAGATTTTAGTTTTATTTTTACTGTTGGTCATAACAATGTGAAGCCCAGAATACATTTTGCTTTGTCTTTTCCTTTAATAAAATATATTATAATGCCAAATTCCATTCTCCTTACATAATTTTAAGGAACCCAGGTTAAAAAAAAGCTTGAGACTTAATAAGTTGCACCTGTATCTCCCACCACCCTTTGAATTTTTAAGATAATCTTTTCACATTGAAAAGGTTCTTATATTTCTATGGACTAAAACCATGAATCTTTAGGCATTCACTAGGAACAACACGCTTATCTACTGGTTCCTTATAAAACTTGCAACAAAGGTCAGGGACCCCAACAGTGCAAGTGGAATCAAAATAAGTCATCAAAGAGAACAGTTCCAGGCATATGCCAGGAATGGTCTCTCTTGAGAAGAAAATAATAATTAGGACAGCATTCTTTCTGCTTTGAATACTATCAAAAGACATTTCATTCTCTGGAAAAGAAATTCTGAAATACTTACACTCTTGCTAATGAAATACCCATGCCAGCTTGAAAAATCTTAGAAATCCAACATAATTTTTAATTACCTTTTAACAAAAAAATCCTTGAAAACAGTAAGTATTAGATGATCTTTTTAAAATCTTCTGTGAGCATCTTGTACAAAGTGAGATAATATAATGTATGTGTATAGGTTTGAGATTTAAAACTTGTGAGGGGTAGCAGCAGCCTCTAGTTCATGGCTACAGGACTAACCATCATGCACCTTCATGGGCAAAGAACACAGAAGAAATAAATATACTTATTTTGTGTTGGGCACATACCTGCATTTTTTTATCTTGTTCATTTTCACCTATCATTCCTGTGCCACTAACACTGTCACTTCCATCAATAGAAACCTGAAAAACAAAATTGAAATGGGAAAAACATTTACAGGTTATTTTTACTCATCTGAAAAACAGAGTTCCTGAGGGACATACAGACAATATATCCCTGAAATATATATAACTATCTGAAATACAGACAGTCCCTGAGGGCTTATTATTTCATAGCTCTCTAGCTCCCTCTTGAAACATGGTTATCCTACAGTACATCAGTTTACATAAAGGCTGATTGCTTTTTATGCTTTTTACATAAAAGCACCTGCATTATAGAACGGGCAAAGTGAGCATATCAAAGTTGTTTAATAACAGGGTAGGAAAGATTGTGGCATTAAGTATGTTAAATTAACAGACTGACAAAAGTATTAAAATCAATAAATTTTAACGATACCGAGTTCTGACAAAAAACCCCACACATTTACTTTTTTTATAAAAAAGATATATCTCTCACTCCCTGTTAAGCAGAATTTACTTTTTCAAACAGCACAACTCCTTTTTGAATCAAAAAATCCGAGACAATGTGTTACATCTCAGTCAAATTACAACAACTTGTAAGCAAGAACTTGTATGTTGCCACATAGGTTTGTTTTTAAAAACAGTCTGTAGGAGTAGAAAGGTATTGCTGCTTTCCGAGGAGCAGATAAAAATATCTGAATGAGTATTAGGTGTTAATGTGAAATTTTTATTTAAATAAAAATATAAATACCCAGTTTACCACCCTGAATTATCTCACATGCTGCAACTCAAAAAACAGAGTCTTAGTCACTGTAAAAGAATTAATTTGAATTATACTTAGTGTAGTTTCCCATTCCTTAATTGCCTCTGTATTAAGCACAGGCATTCACAATACCCACTGTATCCATTATACTCAAGACTGACCTTGATGCACCTAAGCCTAGTCTAAATATTCCTCTATAAAAGTTTGGCAGGAGCCCTAGGTCAGATGGGATGCTTTCCCTATGGAGGCCATAAAAGGCTCCCAAGAACACTGGTGGCTCTATGAAGCATCTTGCCCAAAGCATCAGGTACCAACAGTTTGCCTGGAGACACGAGATGAACTTGTCCCACAACAGGTTATCACTGTACTATCTCTAAGTTAGACAATTGTGAATAATAAACTTTTGGGAACTTCCAACTAAAACAGTGAAGAGGAAAGTGCCCCAAGCAGAGGCAAGTTTATAACGTAAAGAGAATGCAAAGAGTCTGAAAGCAAGTAACCTTTGGGTGGCTTTTTTTAAGGGAAACAATAGGCATTTTGGGACCTCCTCCTGCAGAATTTTTAGAGGGAGGGGAGAGAACCTGCACAGAAAGGAGACTTGGATTACTTCATCCTGAATTTCCCATTGTTGGCTGAGAAAGAAACTGCTGAAATGCATTAGAACTTCATCAATGCCCCTGGAAATAAATGATCCAAACAGAATATGCATGCATGTGTGGGGACACACACAAATCCCAGAAACTGTACTTTGGCAGCAGCTGCAATGTGGCAGGAGAACAGCTTATGGAAGGATAGAGTGTGTCACAACCTCCTCACGATTCCATCACGTATCTCCTGACTTCATGTTCACTGAGAGCAATGATCTCTTTTTTCCTTGGCTGCTTTGGGAGGAAAGTGGCATTGACTCAGGACATATATATAGTGAAGTCTGCATGTGTTTTGCAAGATGTGGGCAAGCAGCCGTGTGCCTAAAGGACAAGTGAGGGACAGTGAAAAATGTACATATGCCACTACTTCCAGTGAGCTTGTGCAGTCTCCTTGGATGAACTCTTATAGACCTTTGCGGTTTCTGCCTGTTACGTAGGACACAGAAACAGAACAATCACCACTCTCCAAACTCACTTTCAAAATTTTTTTTGCCCTTTTAAGTTTTGAAAAGAAAGCCTTAAAAAAAAAGACACCCACTTTTAAACCTCTCTTTTGCAGTATTGTGAGAATTCTGGAAGGATTCCAAGGCAGATCTTTGAATTCCTCCTAAAAGACTGTGTTATATTCTAAAGAAAGATTTATTCTGCCTTGAATTAAAAGCATAAGAACACCTACACCAAGTCAAACTAAAGGCCATACTAGTGCACCATTTCATTTCCAACATCAGCCAATAGCAGATGCTGGAGAATACTAAACAAACAGGCCAAGCATGTAGTAATGCATTCCCTAAAATATTCTTTCAATCTCCAAGCAAGTTGTGGCCTATGAACTTCCTGAACCAGAAGTCACATGTTTCTACCTAGTAGCCGTGAATACATTTTTCTTCTATGAATTTATCTAATTACTCTTTGAATCCAGGGATATATTAGCATCACAATATCCTGCAAGATGTGCCAGGGCTTAACTTTGTGCTGTCTGAAAAACTTTTCTTCCCTTATTTTTGTTGAACCCATCACCTGAAAGTTTCCCGTGATGTTTCCAGTAACAAGTCACTACTCTTCTTTGTGCCACTTAATTTTATAAAATTCTATCATGTACTTACCTTGTGTATTTAATTTCTTCCTGTACCTTTTTCATATAATTGAAAAACTGCTATGAAATTGTACATTGCCTCACTATGAAGCATACACAGATATTGAGTAGAATCATGAAACCATATTTCTCCTTTTAGGAGAAAAACAGGATTGTGGCCAGTGAGCTATTATTTGCTTTTGTAAGGAAATCAGGTGTAGCACTTGGAAACTCACTTCTGACTTTCCCTAGAGATTCAAGCAGTACCTTTCAGAATAAAGTTCTGAGATGAAAGCTTAAAGAAAATAAATATGATTATTTCTAAACATTGACACAAGTGCACTACAGAAAACAAAATCACATTTCAGAATTAAAAAACACATATTAAGATAAATAGGATGAAAATGCACATTTATTTGCATTATTCCTGTTTCTTCTTTGCATTCTCAAAACAGAAACATCAGAAATTATGATTATATAGCTGCTGGTTAAGAACAGCAAAGTTATGATTGTTTTAAACCTAAATGAAATAGTAACTACGAAATATGTAGAAGCTTGTCATTACAGCTCAACTAACCTCAAATTACCTTTTATTTTCTGAAATGTTAAGACATAGCCAAACAACAGAATTTGACTGGCTTTCTTAGGATCTCTCAATTGTAACAGGCAGAAGCATAATGGAAAGAACAGTGAATAAGCCATTTAATTATCCTAACTGGCCTTCTCCCAGAATTTGACAACTCCCAGTGACACTGGAGGACTGATTTTAAAGTTAATTCTACTCTTTTTCCAGAGCAATACAAGCCCTGATGGTAATCATCCAGCAACTGGGACACTGCTAAACTCTAGTCGTGGAAGGTACGTCACCCATTGCTACACTTACATCATGCTTTACAGCAGTCCAGTCAAGTGAACAACATGAACTTTGAGCAAAATACATCTTACTATTGAAAGTATGGATCAAAGACATTTTTTCTAAACTGAGTAACAGTCAATGATCTGTTTCACATTTCATACCATGTGTTCCTTGCCCAGTACATCAGGCCATACTCTTCCCATTCAGAAAAAAAAAAATCCAGCAGTATTGCCTGCATGAGAATAATTTAGCTTTGTCCTCCTTTCCAAGGAATGTCCTTTCAAGAGGCTCCTTTGCAAAGCTGTATTATAGAATAAGTTATTATCTAGCTGTCTCAATTGCTTTCCAAACCAGTCTGACTCCAGTTCAGCATTCAGTCTTTCCTTTGTATGCAACAACACACTGGAGCTGCTTGTGATAGTGAAGCACTGTCATGACAATTCAGTGTTCTCTCTTCTAAGAGTCTAAGACTTTCTTAATTATAATTTTAATTCTTAGACAACAATTGGCTTTTGCTGCCAAATACATCGTGCTGCTACATTAGAACATTATGAACAGAGAAAACATCTTTCAGGGTACCTTGGCTGCATATTGCTCCAAAGCACTGATGGTGTCTGGGTCGATGGCAGCATCTCCTGTGTGCAGACCTGCCACTGTGCCATCAGCCTGAATGGCTAAAATGGTATCTGACTGTGGCATCTGCACCGTGTGGTGGATGTAGGCAGTGGTTCCATCCTCCAGCTGGACAGCTTGTAATGCACTCTGGTCATAACTGTCTGAGAAATGGTATTAACAAAGTGTTAGCATTCTAAAAGGAACAGCAATGTCTGCATGTTACATGAGAAACTACTGCTCTTTAGGAAGTGTCTCCTCAAGTCATAAATACATATGAAATACATGAGAAATATAAACACTTAAAATAATACTATGAATAGCGCTGAATAATTTTTTTCAAGACAATACCTCCCATAGTTTTATTTCTGCATTTGTAAAAGTACAAACAAAAATTTATATTGGTCTAGCTTTATTCAAAAAGAAAATCAGGAACACAAATATGCTTTCCATTTCATATCTGTTCATAATAAAATGAAAATCATGTAACACATTAATGCCAATACTTAAGATTTTAAAACTCATAAATCTGATCGTTTTAAGAACAGAATCATGCAAATATGCAAAAGAAACACAAAATATATAATGACTTTTAACAAAAAAACTCTTCATTACATTCTCTCCTCTTGGTATTGTCACACTGGTTTAAACAGACTTAAAATATATACTTATATAGAGAAATGATACTATTTCCAGGACTAGTATAATCGTCTTCTACAAAAACATAAGTTATCATTTGGAATAAATACATTTGCATTCTTGACTGCCAGCTGTCACATTTTCTGCCTTATTACCTAATGGCAAAACCATCAATAGAGTGACCTTTAAATTTTCAGCCAAACTCTACATTCTTTAGCTCAAGAGGGATTGACTGATTCTCTCTCTTCTCATTTTCACATGCAATCACTGCTGACATCTGTATAAGGGCTTACATTCTCTAATAACACAACATACACATATTCTAATGCGATCGTGGGTTAAAACAAAAGTGAAATATGCTGGGTTTGATTCTGTTTGTAACAGTTATATGATGCCCAAATAAGGAACTGAACCAGTCTCATTTCAACAATTTTCAGATGTCACATATTAAAAGCAGCAAGAAATCTACCTTGGGAATCACACTAAATAACGTGGTAAGCTTTAAGAGAGTATCATATTTTATACTGCTGAAGTTCTGTTGAACATTAATGTAATAAATCACACTTCCAAAAAAGTTACCTTTGGAGGTGTGATGAATAAATGCTGTAGTTCCATCCTCCAGCTGAACTGCTTGTCCATCTTCCAGACGCAAGCTGTCCCCTGTTCAGCAGAATTACAGGACTTCAACAATAGTTTGAAGAATCCCTTAGTTGGAAAGATCAAACACTAAATACCTAGGATTACAAAATACCTAAGATCCCTTCATGACTGCTTCCATTAGAATAACAAATCAAGCTATTATCGTGATTTATTAACTTGATAGCAATATTTATCAGTAACAAGTTATTTTATAACATATTTCTTGTATTATTGCACTCACTGCTTTTAGGCATAGGTACATGTTGAACATAAGCAGCAGAACCATCTTCCAATTGAATCACTTGGCCATCCATTAATTTTCCATCTGAAATATACAGACAATTAGAATTCTTAAAAATATTCTAATACATCCCAGTTTAAACACATAGTTGATACTTTCTGAATTAAAATATAAATAAAATATTATCAAAAAACAATGTTTGGTAAAGAGTGTGACTGTAGAGAGGTTTTAAAATTCTGGGATTAAAAAAAAAATGGAAAAGGTCTGCTGTTTATCCAGTAGGCAGAACATTGATATTTGGGTTTGAACTGTAAAGATCACTTCACTTTCGTTTGACTTATGTTCTGAATTTGATTTTTGCATCTTATTAATAGCAGAAATAAATATTTTCTTTATAGTATTACTGTAATACCTGTAATTTCCAACTGGAATTGTAACTTGATAAACATTGTACAGATTTTGCCCGAATTTACAATCCAAAGAGAGGGTTAAAGAGGGGATACAGTTTCAACAGCCACCAACTTGCACTCCTTTACCTACCTTTAGAATTGTGCTGTATGTAAGCTGTGGAGCCATCAGCAAGGGTAACTGCCTGCAAACTTACACCTTCCATGTTTTCCAAGTTGTCACCATCTAGCAGGGAAGAAAGTTCATGTTCACCATAACCAGCATCAAACCCTAGAAATCACAACTTGAAAACCTCCATAAATTATTACATCCTCTTAAAAGCATATTGAGTTCAGAAATAATAGTAGCCAGTAGTTCTTACTTGCTTTCTGGGTTTTGAACCCTGACCACATATTTGGGTCATATGTTCAACACTTTGCTCTGTAAACACGACAGATAAAACATGATTTTCTTTAACTAAAGAAATATACACTGTCACTAAAAAAATAACTACAAAGCTGAGGCTTTAGGAGAACTACAAATTAAGCCATGAGAGCCAAGAGTATATACTTGTATTGATAATTTTGTTTTGCACTCCACCACCTGTCATTAATACACACAAAACTATATAGATTAAAATACAAAAATACAAAACAGGAGAGTTTGTAATCATGTAAAATCATAAGAAACCTGTCAGAAAATATCAAGTTTAAGCCAATCTCAGGTCATTGATCTACTTTGAAACTTGTTTTATACATACTTAGATATAAACTGAAGTTACAAAGTATAAAACAGTAAGACCACACTGAGAATAAAGTCAGATTTTGTATTTCACATTTTGTCACATTTACACTTCTATTCTCTTAAGAGATAATTTCCTTTCAGAATTCAATTAGTAAATTTAATTAATCTCTGTTAATTGTTTTCTGTTAGATTTTTCATTTTTAAAGCACTACATGAATTTTAGTGTTTTATCTGCATTTCAAAGTGGAAAGACACAATAATGTAGAGATATTTTAACCTGAAGGTTCACCTTGCACAGCTACAGCTTCTGTTAGACACAGAGTCACATGCTGGGCCTCCATTCCTCCTCCAGAAAATTCAGTCATTCCCTGAGAGTCTCGATTTATCTGAGCTAATAACATTGTCTACCTAGAAAGAAAGTATTCACAAAATAGAAAAATTAAATACAGAACCAGAAGTAGTTAAGCCCAGTTTAATATGATTTTTATACAGTTGCTACAAACATTTTATGTTATGTTTTACATAAAAAAGATGGAAAGAATTATTGACTTACCTGGAAAATACTTCAGAGGAATAATTTATCTGAAATAGGTAAATATTACCTCCTCAATTAACTAAGCTGTTAAGGACTTCAGGTGGTAGTTATTAAAGTGCATCAACCACATTTAGATTTCAGTGAAATATGAATTATTTAAACAATGTAGAAAGAATAATGGTGGTAAATGACAGTATAAGTAACAATATCTGGTTATCCCCAGAACTAAAATACAGCTGACAATTCACCCAGGGTCACCCCTGACAACAGCAGAGGTTTACCTGTATAAATTAAACATCTCTCCAGTGCCAGTAAGAGGTTTAGAAACTATCACATCCTGGGAAATGCACACTTCATTAGTAAGACTAATGGAATGATCCACCTATTTCCCTAGACTTTCCCCAAAGGTTTCTGTTTAAATAACAACAAAAAAAAATCTGTCCTTGAAAGTATTGAAGTATCTCATGATAAAAGGTTTTAATTAGGTAACAGGATAGCAACTACTGTATCTCACAGAACCAGATATAGCAATCCCTTTGGATACTGATTTTTTATCCAGGTACGTTTCAATATGGAAGATCTGTAAGTTTACTGAAGCTGAAAGGCTATAAATAATTTTCATTATTAGGTCCAGAAACTATAAAGGAGATATATAACATTGCATTCTACTAACTCAGACGTTGGCTTTAACCACAGGGAGAAAAAAAAACACCAATCAAAAAACAAATGAGTTCTGCAAGCCCTTTAGTTAATATAACATACACTTAGATGTGGATAAAAGGAGGGGGAAAAATCACATGGAACTACAATCTAGACTATAGAGAATTATATTCCCCCCTCTCCACCCTCTTGATAGTCAAGAGTTTCTTACATTAAGAAGCAGTTAATCTCACAGAAAGGTTACAGATAAACAACCACTGCTTTTAATCCTAGTATGGTTCTATGACCTGCTTTTTAGTTCAAGGTTTATAGTTCAAGGATGAAAACAATAATCTAGGGGGTTTCATTTACTTATGATTACATTTCTAAATAACTATTTTTACCTCCCAGAAATCTGCCCTTGAATAAGCAATTCATCAGCAGCCTCAAAGACCACTTTGCCTATGTCAAAACTGAAGAATAAGGAGTGCAAAATCAGACCACGTGGGTACTCCAGCATGCCTACAGTATTTAAAAGTTTGGTACACCAGTTCAGTAGCTGAAAGTTATACCCAAGCAATATTTTCCAAATACATCCAAGCGTACATAGTGAGCCAGACTATTTCCTAGAGCTGCAGGCAGCTTCTCAGTCTGAGCAGAGGACAACCAGAGGCATGAAAAGCTGCTTTAGCCAGTGCTTGCACAAATCAATGTGTCCCCACAGCCCAAGCCCAGCCAACTTCCCATGTGCTGTTACACCAAGTACCCACATCACCTCCAGCTTGGACACGGGAGTTGAAACCACCTTGGCAGGTATGAGGATATTACTGACAGCATGGGTGACTGTTAAGAGCTCTGTTAATGGAACAGATATAGGTTAATAAACAAAGTGGAAAGAAAGGGTACCTTTGGGAAGGTTTTAAGCCTCCTACTTTTTTTCATGTGCTACGCTGAAAATCATACAAGAAAAAAAATAATAATAAAATCCTCCATAATTTCTATGTGGAACTCAAAGGAGATTAAAATGCTGGCTTGTAATAAGGAATTTGAGCCTTGAACAACTTTGGCATTGAAAAGAAGATACAATTAAGACAGAAACCAAAATATAACTCAAAATTAGTGTGATTTTTTTAACATCCAAGAGAAGATGGGTAATTCTTCTTCCCAGCATCCTTGTCAAGAAAAGCTTTTACAGAAAATGAGGCCTCTAAAAAGAGATGCAATACAATCAAAAAAGGGCCAGTGCAGAGAAGCCATCCAGACTAAAATGTATTTGTACTAGATGTTTCTGAAGAAAATGAAATACCAACTGTTTTTTTGGATACTATAATCTAAGGAACAAGGAATTGTACGAGGACCTAAGAGATCCCAAGTTCAACTTCCTCCTCTGCCATCTCCACAACAGTGACTCTGGACAGGCAGCTTCTTTCCCTACTATTCATTTATCACCCCCAATCTGAAAATAGGGAGAAAACTCTTAATAAAGAAGCACTTTGCCTGCAAACCAAAAATGGGACAACATGCTGTAGTTAGAGAATCAGTCTAACCAGGCACCGAAGTGAAACAGCTCTACTCTCAGAACTCATGTACTATGTAGCAAATAGGACCAAAAATTGATGCAGTTAAAAAAACCAACTAGCAGCAAAAAAAGTGTTTTATTCCAGACCAGTTTGCAAGGACTGTTTCTCTGGAGGTACTGCCAACTTGCAGCAAGTTAAATTAACTAATTATGATATTATACACTAGTGGTGCACAGAAGTTGTTTGTCTTCTCAACTGCTAACAGAGGTCTGCAGTGTCAGTATTTTCCATTCACTTAATTTTCAGGGAGTGAACTACTTCCCCATGGAAGTAGTTTGCAAAACAGCCAGATCATTTCACACAATGAAGAAAGGCTATACAACCACTGGTTTTGACTAGAACTATAGAGTGAAACAATTCCAGCAGGGACTGTACCCCAAATGCCTTTCAGCTGGGGTCTACTTGAGTAGTATTCCAGTATTCCCTCTTTTAGAGTTTCTTTTAAGGATCCTCTGAGGTACTGTTTGCCTTCCTTCAGAGCTTAGGGCTCTTCTCTCCCCTTGGCTGCACTAGGGAGGAATCCTGTCAACACAGGCAGCTGCACAGTTCTGAGAGTGTGAGCAGAACCAATGGCTTAAGAGATCAGTAGCTATTTTGGAAGAAATCTAATGCAGGATAGATCTCCTGATACTGTAAGACTGAAGGATCAATAGAATTTGTTTAAATTGTTTCAGTGTTTGCTACTGTAGCATTACTAACAACTACCACACACTGAAAAAGAACCAAAGTGAACTGCTGCACACAGAGAAATGTCTATTACTTTCCTCTATTCCACATCATCTGGACAATTGTACCATTTTACACAGTAACATAGCAGCAATACAGTCTGTGTTTCTCCCAATTTTAGCTCCTTTAAATGATCCTTTGCAATATATCCTTTTCCCAATACTTTGTCCTTCTACTAAGTCTCTTATCCTCAGCTCCATCCCCCCTTCCTTAAAGTATCAATTTCCTTCTTCAGTCAGTTCTATCATGATACCATATTTTCATGATATCCCTCTTGCCAAATATATTCCCATCCTTCTTGTCAGAATAATCTAAAACACTCCCATGTTCACACCAGCCCCTTCTCCACTAGTATCTAAGTCTGCTCTACACACCCACCAGTCACCTTCCTGCCTCTCTGACTCAGGACATTTCATGTCCAGACCCACCCTGGGAGCACATCCCCCATTAACAGAGAGCACACGGGCCCTCCTCGACAGCAACCCCCAGCTCCCTCCCTCTTTGGTGACAGCGGTTTTGCTCTGTCACTGCTGCGCAGGGAGGAGAACCCTCCCATGACTGGATGTGCTCCTCCCTCTCAGCCTCTCTTCTTTGTCCCCAGTGGAGAACAGACCAACCAGACAGGGCTACGAGCACCGAGGACGAGGAAAGATGTAAAGTTGGCCTGTGTTGCAGAGAACTGGATTATCCTTTCAGAGATATTGCTGCTAAAGCATTCCTTTGTAAGAGCGGTCAAACGCAGGAACAGATTGCCAAAACGGGTTACAGACTCTCCAGCCTTGCAGGTATTCAAGACTCAACTTGACACAGCCCTGGGCAACCTGGTCCAGTGAGACCTGCCTTGACCAGGGCAGGTAACCTCTGGACTTAACTGCTCTATGGTAATTTTTACAAGGCCTACATGTAAAACAGAATCACTGTGCTGTTGGTGTATCATCTGCCCTGCAAATATACTCTAATTTTTTTTATTTGCTTGGCTTTTTCAAGACCAGTCTGTTTGCATCAAACTCAAATCTCTTCCCTTACCTCCAGTCACTTTCTTCCACCCCCTTTTCTGCTAACTGGCTTATATGCTGCTTTCTTCTCCGCTTCCAGCAAGTTTGTCTCCATCCTTTACCTGATTTAAATCTCACCAGCTTCTTTCCCTAATCCCTTATTGCTTTTCTGTACATTTGCATCACTAAGCTTTTTTCCTTTAACCTCCTGTCTGCCAGTTTTGTCAGCAAAAATCTTGAGATCTGCTTTATCCACTCTAAATATTGCAACTCATTAAACAGAGCTCATTAAAACAGAGCTGAAAGCACTTATTTTTAGGAAAAGACAAGAATCCTGGGGTGAGGCCTGTGTGGCAGCTTGGCAAGACTGATGCCTAATCTTAAAGGCTGTCCTACAGAAAAGACAAGTACAAACCCAGACATGAGGTACTCACTGAGGTGAAAACTTGAGACTTGACTTTGTGAACTCTGTTGCAAGTCTTCACAGATCATACACAGGTTGCAATTTTCAAAAGGCATGTTAATGATGATATTTGGGAAGACTTTCACAAGGACAGTAACATATCTTACATTCCTGAAATGATCAGTCACCAAAACACTCCTATGGTATTCATGCAGAGAAAATATTACATCCTCTCAGGTGGTTAAAATACTTCTCACAAAATAGTCAGGCTGAAACAGAAAAATGAGACTAAAAATCTCTCAACTGAAAATACTGGTAGAGAGAAGCAACAGTAATCCCCAGTACTACACTGATAGTAAATAAATACACTGGTAATAAAGTACATAGGTGCAATTAGGGGAAAAAAAACCAACACTCCCTTCCCCCCACAAATTATCTGAATAGAAAAAAACTGAGCTGAGGCACACGTTAAATTCTCAACACTTGGGGGATGAGGTGGTTAAAGGATTTTTCATGAAGATTTCATCAGCTTGCCTATCTAGGGACCACCTCCTGTATTTTTCCCTACACTAACACTCAAATAGAATTTTTTCAGTGCCATCACTTGTTCTGGAGAAAACATGCAACCTTAAAAGACAGGTTTTTATGTAAAAATCTAGCAACTCAAAAACAGGAGTGTCTGCTGAAAACTAGGACTCAGGTGGACTCAGGCAGCTGAAAAGGGAAGAGGGGCAGAGGGAATGTTTGCCCTGCAGCAAAACGGGGGTTGGGGCACTTGGGAACTCCAGCACTACTGAGAGGAAAGACAGCATGAGGAGACCTCAGCGAAGCTGGGAAGTAGCAGGAATTCATCGTTTAAAGAAAGACTGCATCACTGCATTGCTGGACAAAGGAGTTTCTGCTACTGCACGTTTTCTCCTTCGAGAAAACAAGATGATGCTTAGACAATCATTAACAGGAAATGGAGTAAAGTTTGTTATAGTCATAGAAGAAAACTTATGTTATAAAATACAATCTAGAATGTGTAGAAACTGGGAAAGACAGGAAAAAGCTACTCCAGACATTCAGTAACCTTGTCATTTCTCATTCCCCTCATGCAGACAGCACGGAGAAGTTGGAAATAATACCCGTTTATTTGATTTGAAAAGAAACACTTTTATTTTAATACACTGCTAAGTAATGTACAAAGCCATTGTAATTGTATAAAATTTATAAAAACAACAAATAAAAACCAATCAAGAAAATATGGCAAATGACACATAACCTCACAATAGTGAAACTTAAGGAAATTTAGAAAACTGCATTTCCATGCCTGACAAAGCTGCATCCCAAAATCAGTTCAAATATGTCAACACAGTAGCATAATTAAGTTTTTTCTGATTTGAATACTGGCTGTATTAAGGCCCTTAACAACTGATATGATTGCAAATATCAGTAATTTCACAAAACTAGTCTGAGTAACAAACATTTATGAAAAAATCAAAATTAGAACCTACAATGAACAATCTGGTCAAATACACTTCAATTGATAATTCATATGCATTACAGCCTTCTGGGTGTCAGTGTAAAAAGTGTGACAGAGACTGGAAAACTACTGGTCCACACAGTTTTTGTAGAGGACCCAAGAGGACTTATAGCATTTTTTTTTCACTAATTACATGAAGTCACTTGTCACCTATAAAGTTCAGAAATACAAACATGAGAGAACTAAGACTCTCTACAGTCTTACTTCTCTCACGTTCCCCTATGTAACCATAGGTTAATCTTTTCCAGTATTACAGAAGAAATCTGTAGCAGGGTCAGCAATGAAATCTAGATCCTGTAGGTGCTTCAATAGATGTGGATTTCTTTCTTCATTAACAACCCTTACATTTCCCAGTACTTTACCACTGCACCGAGACACTGGGTTTCACTCTAATCACTCAGATTTATTTCCAGCAAATAAACATAACAGACTATTTAAGGTCAGGCACCTCTAAATTGCTATGTGCTTTGTCATATAATCTCAACTTCTTTTACTATTATTTTCTCCAGTCTCTTGTAAATGGAAAACATAATTAAACAGCAATTTCCACCATGTTAATCATCCACAGTATAAAATAGAGACAAGGCTGAAACACAGACAAAACAAAAACCTCTACTACAGAATCTGGCAGCAATAGCTGGATTCAGTTAAAATGGTAAGATATGCAATTTAATAGCAAATTACACAACTGTTTTCTAAATTTTCTACGTGGTAGTGTTGTGACTTTTAAAACCATGGGCTGAAAGCCTGGCCCTGGAGAAGAACCTGACCAAGACTGAGAGCACTGCCAAACTGCAGAGCACAACATGCACACTCCAGGTGGCAGCACAGCTGACCTGCAGAGACTCATGTTGCCCAAAGCAGAGGTTTGCAGTCAAATTCAAGGCTTCTTTTTACAGTATTTCAACCTTTTTGTTATACAAGAGATAGAGCCTGATAATAATGCAGTTCAAGACTTATTCACTGCCAGAGAACCTTTTCAGGAATAAGAGATAAATGCAACACCAGATTTATCACTGCAATAACCGCATAGGTCTGATTTCAGTGTGAGCAGAGAAAACCACATTTAGCCTCACAAAGTTATTTTATGTTCCAACAGTCTTTTCCCCCCAAAGTCATCACCATATAGTTCACATTGCCAATCCCATCTACAAATTGTGAAGGTTAAAAGCATCCTCAGAGACTAATGCTTGCATTTTGCATATATTAAAAAAATTGGATTAAACAGTGCAAATAAAGACTATTTACAAATCCTTACTCTATTACAAGATGATGCATATGTGTGTAATTTCACACTGTGGGAGTGCTAAGGTTGCTATTATTTTCAAATGCATGGCATTTAAACACAGCCAGATCACAAAGCCACCCACCAAGAAGTCCTACACATGTAGAGAAAACTCAGGTTGATCCCAAATATGTTTGCTAACTTCGTGTTTCTTGAATATATTAGAGAAGAAATTACTGGTTCATCAAAGGAGGCCAGAGTAGTTCCATCAGCATGTGAGGTGTCAACAGTGCTGGCATAAAGTTAATTAAACTCCTGCTGCAGCTCTGGGACAAGCACCTCACAGCAAACACCCAGTTCCATGACATGTGCCTTGGGTGCACTAGTACAGCAGCACTGCTTCCAAGTGACCACCCAGTGAGCAGCACAGCTGTGAGCCAGAGGTTTGGAACAGATTTGGCAGTCTCTTGACAGCACTGATTCCAGAAATCCTGCATGGAAGCTGACAAGCAATTGAGATCCATACAGCACTGTCTGCAGAGGGACAGAGACCAGACTTCTGCAAACTTCATTAATGAAGGACAAAAAGCATCCTAATGCACCTGATCAATGAGCAATGCAGTAATTATAGTTATTTTTAGTACAATGCTGCTGCAGAGGCTTGGCTTGAGAAAGGGCCATCCATATAATCTGAACCAAAACATCCTATTCAAGTGTGACTGAAAGCACCTCTCATCAGGAATGCTTGTCTGTGTGCATGGAGTGGCCTGCAGGCCTACTGCAACAGGAACAATGGAATTCACCTACTAAAACAGGCCATCAAGTTTCTTTCAACTTGGGTGATAATCCTTGCTCAAAGTTAAGACACGTTTCTTCTCTCCTGGCCAAACTTACATTACTAGTGCTCAGGCATACCTTCTTCTCTACAAAACCCCTCTAAATTACTTGATTGCAGACTAGCTGGTAATAATTACTTGTGTATTAACAGTCAAAAAAAAGGATTATAAAGTGCAAACTCAGGAAAAAAAGCTGAAACTATCGTAGGTTATCTGATTTTCTGCAAAAACTAAGAACACGATTAACAAAGATGAAAAAAAATTTGAGTTTGGGTTTTCCAGCACATGTTACTGAGATATTTCATTCCAGGTGGAGTCTCACCCTGGAAGTCACAAAGTAAAAAACATTTAAAGCACTTACAGATGAACCTGTGTGTTTTTAAAACAGTTGGCTTGTTTTGGTTTTTAACATTAAGTGTATATACATAAAATACTGGGCTATATCAAGAAGGCATCCAGATGATGCACATCAGAATTGTATCCAAATTAGTCCCAGAAACGATGCCTATTTGCAGTAAAAAAAAACAAACAAACAGTTAATTTCTGAATCACTTCAGGGGGCTACTTAATCCTCTAATCATAAAACCTCTAGTTACATCAGTGTTTTAAAATAAAACCAGGAACATTTGGTGAATAAGTGAATACTTAAGGGCTAAAAACCTGAAAGAAACAGACTATTTCTATCCATGTTTTACTTTAACATCAAACTGACTCCTAATTTTATTAATTGTCAAGAAATTGCAAAAGTGACTCATTTATATCACCAAAACGAATTAATCCTGCCCATGGCCTTTCAAATCTTGCAAATCCACTGAGACTACAACCAAAACAAGGAATTTTGAGTGGGTTGTTTTGTGTGGTGATGAGTTAATTAGTAATCTGATAACGACGTTACAGATGTATCAGCATTAGCCTTGACAGTTAATGGCAGTGTTTTACTCAACGGGCAGTCTGCTGGATTGCCAAAACCATATTACAAATGTAAATTGAAAAACAGTACATCTAAATACATTGTATGGAACTCCTGCAGTTCTCAGTGTGAATATACTTAAATATGGGCAACACAAACTAGCTTTCAAATACCCATCCTCCATTCTAGAAAAGTGCTATCAGAAATGAAGTCCAAGGGCAGGTAGCACAGTTTTCCACTCAAGAAGTGTATGCAGAGGGAAACATTCTGCAGACAATAAAATACAGACTGAGGGAAGCATTATTTAGTTTTGAGTGTAACTGATGTCAGCCTTGAAAATCACAGAACTTGCTAGAACTGCAAATTCCCTGCAAAACTGAGAACTTCATTTATTGAAAAAGTGTTGTCTTGGTAAAGTACAATCCCACTACACAATTAAAAAAGCAGTGTAACCCAGAAAAATTTTTGCAGACTAAATCACTGGAAGCATTTACTCATTTAGTCCAAATCTGGTTTTCGGCAACCGATCAACAGTTTCTGGTGCACAGAGGGAGAGGATCAAAATCATATTCCCTTAAGTAAATACAAAAAAAACAACCAACCCAGATAAAGTTACAGTATTAGACACAGGCAAAACCCCATAAACCACCGTTGCCACGATGGTTGCAAGGCCTCCTTCCCCTCCTCCTAGAAGGGGTATCCATGGAAAGACACCTCCCTCAGACTCCATGCTCAGAACAATACCTGTGCACACTCCACAGGAACTCAGTGCTCAGGATCTATCTGCATCACAGTCTACCTTAGGGATCCATAAGCTAAGCAAAAAGCTTCCTTCTATCTTCTGGAATCTTTAGTGATGCAAGGGACTGGACTAGACTGCCCAATTCGTGCTCTCTTTACCAGGTGCACGGACTCTCTTGCAGCACAGAAGGGATGCAAAACCAAACTGTCCCCGTTAATGCCGAGCAGAAGAACATTGCTGATGAGCTGGAGATGTGCAAGGGACACGGCAACATGGGAAAAAAAAAGCCAGTGGCAAGGAAAGGCTGGGATGCTGTGGTACATGCACACGTGTCAGAGGCTGCAGGAGTTATATCACGGGAATTAGAAATCAGGGGGACGATCAAGGAAGCGGGTAGGAGTCAAAAGGCAGAGGGGAAACAAGCGATGGGGAACTGAAGTACACACTGACACAGTTCGATCTTCCTCATGAATATTTACATTCTGTCCATTGTAACGCCTGAAACTGGAAGAATTGCCCTGATTATCTGGAATGTGCTATTTGCTTTGTGTGTGGAAACTCACCCAAACTGAGCTGAGCCCTACGCTTTGGAAAACAATTAGTTTCACAGGTGCCAACTAAAGATTCCTCAGAACTCAACACCAAGTGTTTTTCAAGGACTCCACCTATGCTGAACATGTTTTAACCCAGAACTCTGAAATCCAAGGCTCACAGACAAGGAAAAGATCAACATCTCGCAGTCTAAGTGAAACCATCCTAATTAGACTGAGGAACCCTCATCCCAATTCCTGTGTGGGTGCCAGAGAAAACGGGAGGTGAGCAGGCAGCCACCAGCAGCAGCCTGGGGCTGACACCTGTTCACTGCTCCACCTCCTGCCAATTCCCTTCTCCTGGGCAGCACTGAACGGCTAAAGGGAGGCCCGCACTGAGATGAACCTGTGCATAACTGCACATGTTCTAGAGATAAAAACAAACTTACAGCCTAATTTTGGCACCCATTGCCAGGGACTATCACTTGATTGTTGCTGTGCCCCTTTCCTCTGAGAAAAGTATCAGCATGAAGGCAGACGAACTGTGACTTTCTAGCTCAAGAACCTTGTACACTTGCTTAAATATTTGCTTTATTTGAGCCTTTAATTAAATAATTAAAAAAGGTAAAATTACTCTTCCTAAGGTAGGGTACTAGAAATTAAATACTAAATCATTACAACGAGAATAGTTTATGTAAATTAAGAAATCAGTTTTAAATACATTTCTCAAAACTCTTTAAAATGTTAATTTTTACACCTCATTGAAGCTGCAATCTATTACCAAAATAATCATCTGTTATTTGACAACACATTCCTGAGGTTCGTTTTCTGCAGTGATTCAGACCAATGGCCTGACACACGTACAGCTTAAAAGCTCGACATTAAATTCACACATACAAACAAGCCATGAAAACACGGCCACCTCGTACTCTGCCACTCTAAAGATGTACGGAAAATGCACAAGGCTAAAAATACACTATGCAAATACTAGCCTCTTAAAAAGCTGCTAGTTAAGAATAATCAGATTTAATTTTTCAGATATTGTCACCCTCCAGCTGCAACATAAATATCTAATACATGTATTCCTGTAAGACTGCAAATTCACTGCACCCGAAGCAGAATCTCGGTAAAACTGTAAGACAAAAGAAAATGTTTTCTTTGAATAACAGTCAGGTTGAAGTTCCTGTATCACTGGAAACAGGAATAACATTCCCTACAAGTACTGGTATCACTCTGCACGTGATGGCAAATGCAATTCTTTGATAGTTCGAAATAAATCCTGAAGAGATTTTATACGTAACTGGACCTGCTCAACCGCAGGCTCGTCCTAACAGAAAATTTAAAATTCCACTGAAGACACGGCTTTCTTCCTCAACAAAAAAAAACCCCGCGGATAAAACCGTATCAGAAAATAAAGTAAAAATCTTTGAGTTACTGCAGGCAATTTTTTCTAGAGAAGCAGCTTCTCGTTATCCTCTTCTATTAGAAGTTTTAGAAGGGAAAAGCTGCCGGGAAGGACAAGAACATCACTTGTTAAAAAAAAAAATAAAATTCGAAAAACAATTAAAACGATTTGCATTTCGGCGAGCTGAAAGAGATGCGCTACAACAGCTGGATCTCGGACGCCCGGAAGGTGCCAGGACCTTGTGCCGTGTGAGCGCGGCCGCAGCGGCGACAGAGCGGCGTGAAACACCAGGGACGCGGGGCGGAACAGCGGGTTCTGCCTCCCGGAGCCCGCGCGGGGCCCACGGAGCCCCAACGTCCCAACGCCGCCGTGCAGCCGCTACCGCGGAACCAGCGCGGAGCGGGGGGGAAGAAGAATAAAAAAAAAATAAAAAGCATTTAAAAAAAAACAAAAAAGGAAAAATACGTAAAAATCAGCGAAGCCCCCAGGTTTACGCCCGCCGAGCGCGGGGCCCGGAGCGCTCCGGCCCGTGCCCCCCTCGGCCCCCGCCGCCCCC
>WEIV01018861.1:45667-68639 GCA_013390005.1 Calyptomena viridis | reverse complement strand
GCCCCGGGGCGCCGCTGCTGCCTCCGGGGAGTCTCGACGGGGGGTGGGGAGAAGGGCCAGGCCGGGGGCAGCGAGCGCCCTGCCCTTATCTGCGGCTGCCATTCCAGCCTGGCTCTTGCGGACAAGGACCCCGTGCTTAAAGCTATGCTCGGAAGTGTTTATCCTTACGTGATTTTTAGGTATGGAAACGTGTGATGACTAGGCTAACAGAGTTCCTGTCCTGAGGCAGTCAGAGGGTGTTAAAGTTAGATCAATAGATTGTTCAGGAAAACCCATTTGTGGAGTTTACGTGAACTACCAGCATTGATGGGACAATATGCCCAGCTCCGAGGGGCTTACTCCATCTTTCTGAACAGGGGAGACGTAAAAGCATTTTAAGTTTTGCTCCAGAATAATAGTTACACATTCTTGCAGTCGTACAAAAGACCAAAAAAAGCTTATTCCCAAACAGGCCTAGTAGCAGTTTCAGTTTACAGTTTTCCTTACTGTTTCTTAATGGGAAACTAATCCAAAGTACAAACCAGCCATAGGTTTGATTTGAGGTAGGGGAACAGTGAAATACCAAAGATAAAATTCTGTTTCTGATTGGCCAACTCCTAATAGGTTATTTGGTAACATCTCTTTGAAATGCTACAATTCTCTTTCCCATTCTGAAGTGCTTTATGTTTCTAGCATGAGTTTTGCTGTAAAACTAAGAAATACACAAAACAATGGCAAACCCTTTAAGATAACAAAGCTACATATTGATTGGAAATAACTAACAATCAGCACAAAACCACCAGACAAAGCTTTTCCACATTGTTCATTCTGGTTACGTAGGTCTCACAGAGCACAGGGAAGAGAAAAACCCAGCCTGAGGAACTCAACCTTTTAACAGTGTAAGAGAGAGCCTCTGACATTGCAAACCTGCTCAAATTTTTATAAACCTTTTTCCAGTTTACTTCTGCATTCAGGTTAAAACTTGAGTTGCAGGGATGAAAACTCTAGCCCAGAAAGTGAAAATAGTAAGAGAAGGGATGTGTTGAGAACAATTCAGAAGGAGCTACGTAAAAACATGCAAAGATAAAATGTGCCCAGACACTTCAGGTTGATTCTACTCCAAGAACTGGTATTCAAGAGGAAGAAATTTCCTTTAGGAAAAAAAAAACCTGAGAAGCTATCAATTGCTAGCCATAATAAAAATCATCTGCATGTTTATTGTCAGGTAGTCAGCAACTAATCCACTGCAGACTTGAGGAATCTTGCAGTTGTAGTTGAACAGAGTTTTCCTGTACTCTGCCAACACCTTTTAGTAATTCCTTTAATACAGTGATTTAGGGAATAAAGATTAAATCTACTCAGTATGGGACCTCTTTTAAAAAGCGTCTATTTTTTATATTTAACACAGTTAAAGAAAACTGTGGTTGTACCTAATATTTGGTTGAAGAAATGTTTTAGAGAGGGAAATACAAACCTTAGAGCTAGATGACTGGAACAGGAATCTACTGCAAGAATACAGCTACATTCAAAACACCACACTGAAATAACTGAAGATAAGGATTTGCTTTAGATGTTTATTAATCCAAGGAGATCTTCCATAATAGAAAAAACAGAGGCTTTAAATTTTCCAGCTCTTCCTTTAGAGTTGCATTATCCTTGAAAATTGAATGGATAAGTGCAAGTTCTAGGAGGAAGATCAGTTTTAAATTTGACATAAGTGTATCACTGAAATTGATATATTGCATCACAAAATGCACTATCACCACCAACAACAATGCAAAATTGTTTTGCAATTTATATAAATACATTTCTGGGAGCAAAGGAAAGCAAAGTTCTAGATCCATTCTTAAAAAAGATGCTCCTTGCTAACCAGTCTAGTGACACATAAAAGCACCCTTGAAGTAAGACTGTATTCCTCACACCAAGATAAAATTCTTTCCTCGACTTGTGACTTGAAAAATATAACTGTTCCAGAACTGACAATGGCACTGAAATTGGTGATTTCCCCCTATTCTTTTGTCATCTGCTTTATCCATAAAGCCTTCTCACACCTCCTGCCCTGGGGCACAAGGGGCTCATCTGTCCTCGGAGGTTCTTGCACAAGTTTTTTTTGGATGCATATGAAGATAAGCAGATACCCAACAGGCAGATGTTCAGAAATTATTTGTGTCGAACTGGGTGTTTCCAAGGCCAAGGAATGTGCAGGAGAAGGCATGCTCCACGTGTGTCTGTCACCTTTGACTACAACACTAAAACCTTGTCTAGGGGTGGCCTGGGGGCCGGGTACACCCGGACGTGCCTGTGTGTCACACGCCCACCAAAAACCCAAACCGGTCCTGCCCTGGGGACTTGGCCAGTTGGCTACAGAGGCACAAGTACCACCATGGTTCTCACACCACTCCAAGGATGGATACTCCATCCAAGGCTCCGTTTTTTTAGGCTTTTTCACATCAGGTGCAATATTCTTAGTCCACACTTTGCTTTTCAAGTATTCCTTTGGTATTCCCAAGGGCAACGTGGCATTGCAGCTGTGGCTCAGTCTCTCCCCTCTGCACAGGGAAGTGTTTGCCAGAGCAGCCCAGAGAGGAGCAACTGGAAAACCCCTTCCAGTGCCCAGAGAAGCAGCTGTGCACCATGGAAGGCAGAGCGTGGTGCTGGTCAGCTCAAGCAAACCCCAAACCACAAAATTCTGCTACTCTGCTGATGCAAAAAAACCACACCACACAAACCAATTTTCTGAAGACTGCATTTTGAGTATCATAATATATATATATGTGCATTTCATTTTTACAGATAAAAACTCAGTTTATTTTTAACCTGTATTTAAATTTTGGAGGCTTACATTAAATTAAGGTAGCTTGTTTAATATCAATTGTAACAGCAGGTGACATTTTTATATAAAAACAGCCTAAAGAAAAAAAAAACACAACCCAAACATTTGATTTAAAAGACCTGACACCAATGATCTCAAGGCAAGATCAAACGCCAATGGATTTTTGCTTTTAGAAAAGAAAAAGGGGGCATTTAAGCCAACCCATTCACAGCATCTCCCTGCTGGCTACTTCATACAGTGGTTTTGATAGTGGTCCCAGAGGGAACTGTATTTTGCCTCTAGCTAAAATACTAGTTACTATAGCAACTTTGAAGGAAGAAAATTGTGGCTTCAAAAATGAAAGATTGGCAAAACTTCAAATACACTGTCTGGATCAGGCAGACAACAGCACACACTAATGCTGCAAGTGCAAAGAGAGGGGGAATGAAATGCAGGAGTAGTGCACCTGCACTACCATGAGCTGGAAAAAGACTATTTTGCACAGTTGGGGAAAAAAATTGCATTTATATACCATAGCCCAGATCAGCCAATGACATTGTCGTGTTTTTAATAGATTGCATATGTAGATGTTTCATCCACACACTTCAACTGACCTTAAGATCTTCACACCTCATTTACCTGCGTTAGAGAAGGTAACTTTTTAATTTGTGCTTACAGTACACGTTTGTATCAATTCTCTACCTTGTACAGTGAGATCTTTAAAAAAAACAAAGAACACGGAGGGTGTTGCTATTTTTTCTTTAGCAGCAATGAAATATCACTACCCCCTTTTTACATAACCGAATTCAAGTCACAACCAGAGGTGACTGCACCACAAAGTCACCAGGTACAAAACTGCTAGTTCATTTTAAATTAATAACTTGAAATTATTTTCCCCAATACATCCCTTATTTTTTATTTTTATAAACAGCAAACATTTTGCTATTTTTGTACATAGGCTAGCAGGCTTGTTTCAATATGAAAGTGCTAATTCATTTACAGATTTATCAGTTATGTAGTGCTACATTAAGTGTCCAATATTCTACATATGAACAATCTTGATAAATGGAAATGATGAAGATTAAGTAAGGCTATCTGATTACCTTATTTTATTTACATTAAAAGAATAGACACCCGATAGTAGGGATCAAAGGGAAATAAACTGGGCAAATACTCATACTGCCACAGGTGTAAAAATTAAGTCTGCCTTCTAGCATGTACTGTAAATGAGACATTTTAAATAGTCCTGCAGCCCATGTCTATTTTTTTTCCTCAGAAAAAGAAAAGCTGCCTTCATGACATCCCCTCTTGATTTCCGATCTCCAAAGTGTGTCATTTGAAGCTTTATATTCAGATTCTTCCTATCTTCAAAAAAACCTCTGGTTTGCTTTCCAGTATTAGGTTGTATGATCAGGTCCCACTTCTGGGGCTTTTGTCCAATCTATTTATAAATTAGTTTAGAGTGAGTTGTAGATAACATGAACCAGTTCTGGAACCACTATTGGGAGGAACACAAGCTCTTCACTACAATCACACAGTAGCAGGAAAAGTGATAATTCAATTCATTCCTGGGGCAGGGCCTCCAAAATTAAATGAAGTTGGCACAACTGGAGCATTGAATTTGTATCCTCCATGCTTTTCAATCATTTTGGATTCTAAAACAAAACAACAAAAGGAACATATTTTAGTGCATGTGTAGTGGGGAAGACAGATCAAGATTCTGTGACTGACCATTTTGAGTCTCTCAGAGATACAGGTTTCATCTGGGGTTACTCGAGAAAGGAATCAGCACCCACAGAGTGGAAATGTGACAGGCCCAGAGAACAGATGGACAGATTATTTACTTATTTTAATTTATCAATATTGTTATAGCCATGCTTCAATGAAGTTATATTTTAAAAAGCCCATGCTTTAGCTTTTGGACACAACTATGTAATTTTCACATTTCAGAAACAGACTTGAATGAATGTTGCACTTCTAAACTTGCTAACGGGCACCTAAATCTTTCTGATTAACTTCAATAGGCTTTGCGGTCAAATCGGTAAGAGCACATGTACAAAAAATCATAGAGAGATCAGCTATTTTCAGTGTTCCTATCTTGATTCACCCATACGAACAGAAACAGCCACTCAAGCACCAGAAACGGACTTTTTAGTAAACATGCTCCTACCCAAACAGATAATCTGGATTTATGGTTAGACCAGAAAACATTATTCTGAGGGAAAACTTAGAAGTTCATCAGTTTTCACTTTCAACCAACCCTTAAGACCTTTAGATGTGTGGACCTCAGATAGCTATCACTGCAACTGCCAGCAAGAGTTAAGGTGTCTGGTTTTACCATCCTTCAAAGGCTACTGTAAGACAGGTTTTACTGTAAGGCAGGTTTTTACAAGCTCTAATACATGGACAATTGAAAATTAGGTTGGTAACTCGGGTTGTACCTTTAGTCCAATATGGATAGCGCAGAAAGTGGTTGTATTATTCCCAGGTCAAGATAACAACACTTCCTAATGTCTAACATTGGTCTGAGAGCCTTCTCCTATCTCAAAATAGTTGCAATCTCTGGGGACACAGGACAGCTCATATTATCTAGAAAATCTGCATTTTGTCTCTGTTTCTTTAGAAACAGGCCAGAAAAATGTTGCCATGGCTAGTGAACCCCTCACAGCTCCACAGACGACAAATCTCTTAGCATATGGAAATTCTTTTAAGCCACATTAATGAGGGAGAACTGTATTCCAAATCCTTCTAACAGGATGTCCCCATGTAGGGTAGGTGGCCTAAATGGAGTCTCAGTGTGCTCTCATAGAAGGCAAGAATTTCCTGTAAGGATCTGGTTGCTTAAGTTAAACTTCACAACCTGAACCTAACTTGCTCTATGAAAAAGCAGTAAAAAAAAAAAAGCCAAACTTTTTTCCTCCATAAAATGCACAAGTAGTATATAATCCCATCAGTACAATGTCTAGTGCTCGACAGGGGTCACAGTGAAACTGTATTTTATAACCACTAAAACTGGATCCTTCTGGACACTTACAAGCTTTGTGAGGTAATTTCCCAAAAGTAGTTATTAAAGTACTTTGCTACCAATCTTTTATTGGAAAAATTCTGAACTTGTGTTTTGAAACACCTGTAGCAATTGCTCAATAAGATACAGAATATAAGGCTGGACTGATCCCTCAAAATTCAGTCTTGACTTTAGAAAGTGATATATATTGGCTTACTCTAAAAAGTAAGGGAAAACTTAAAACCAAAATACAGACTTTTAAATCTGTATTAACTGTAATGAAGAATAACATTCTGAAATATTTAATGGGCTTAGTGATGTAGCTTTACATATGAATAGTACTTCCATAATTTAGTATTCTGCCACCCGTAGAATCATTGTCTATCCCAGCTGGACTACCTTACATCCTAGAAAATAATTTATCAGCCACCTGATGTATTCGTTAACATACCTGGAGTTCATCTACCTTAAGGTAATCAAATCAATTGTTTCCAAATCCAGGTAATTATGGCAATTTGCTTTCATTTCCTTGGCCACGTCAGCAGGCCATTTCTATCTTTCCTTACATCTGTGGTAATGTTTGTGCAGTGAGGCTTTGTGACCTGACCACCTTAAGAGATTTCCAACACCTCTGGAGTGCAAAACAACCCTGCTTTGATGAAGAAAGCCTGAATTATAGGCATTTTCTGTAGTATCCTTGAGCACACCCAGAGCACTCAGCAAAAGACGCCATTAATGGTAAAAGGGGGGAAATACCATGTGCTGCCCGCCTCTGATCTGCCAGAGTTGCTATGTCCTGCAACTGTTTCCTTTGCTCTTCGTTAAGACCCTGTGTCAAGGCTTGGTACCACACAGGATTACGATTCTGAATTGCTGCAAAAGAAAACATAAGCAAAAGGAAAGTGTTGGTTAAAATGCTCTGTAACTCAAAGCTCACTAACTCACTGCCCTTTTAATCTGGATAATATTCCGTTATGGTTACACAATTCAAGATATTTAAAAACACTAATATAACCTCTGACCTCCTTCCTACCACTAGAAGTTCATTCAAGCGTCCCCCCCTACTGCCAAAGGACCTATGGGAAGCTTTCAAGAGGTTCTAGTTTACAACAGTATACACTAAAGTTAAAATTTAAGTTGTTGGCCAAGAAAGGAAATATAGTTACTCACTCTGAAAAATTGTTTTAAATATCTGATATTCATCAATAGGGTTGTCTTCATCATCAATAATCGTGGAATAGCCTTCCAAAGCAGTCTCTTCAGCATCATCTTCTTCCCAGTCTTCGTCGTCTCCATCTTCACCTGCCTGTTTTGCTAAAATTTCTAGATATTCTTGACCATCTTCATCAATGTCATCTTCGTCACTCCCCAACTCCTCTGAGTTAAATGTAACACACAAAAAAAGGTTTATCTTGGGAACAGTAAGAACAATTCTTTGGAATTATGGCCAAATGGAGCCGGTAACAGTGTAGTGCAGGCTAGAAAAGGGGAGCTCATTTAACTCCCTTCTTAACGCCATGGGCTTCTCTCCACACACACCAATGAGCAAGGGGAAAGGAAATCTTTGTCATAAAAATGTATATACATATAGTTTGGAACAGCACTTTATAATTCAAACAAAGCAATATTTGTGCTCCAAAGAAAGCCCCAAATAATTTCATGAAAACACTTTTAAAGGCACATTCCAAATGGCTGTTGAAGAGACAGCCTGAGAAATATAAAACGTAACAGTATGACTGAGGTATAATTACAATAGATTGAAACGTCCAGATTTCAACAGCAGAGATAAAAAAGAAACTGGGCTTTAAGTAGATAGATGAAAACAAACAAATTCCTTTGAGTGTGGAAAATAGTTCCAAACAATCACTCAAAAAGACACTGGGCTGATGGTCATAAGGTAAAAATAGGGAATGAGAACTAGAAGCTCAAGCAGAGCGTAGGGAAAGGTGAAACAAAGTAGTACAGGTAAGCTGTAGGCAATTTTGAACTTCATATAAACGAGGTGGCAAAAGATGGGAAAGCTTGTGAAAGGACCGCATCAAGAAGAAAGCCTGTGAAGGCTGATGAAGTTGAGATTCCCTTAGTCAAGGGAAAAAGTCACAAGAGTTGTCATTTTCAATACACAGCTAAAACATCAGCAACACGGGACAGTTTGGAACATAGATCCAAACTGTACACTGGATTACAAGGATTCCTGGAAACTCCTTCTACTGAGACTCTTACCCCTCACTCAAGTGGAACACACCCCGGTTACAATTGCTTCCAGCAATTGCAGCACCTGCACACAACAGCCAGCCTGAGGGGACTTGGAAGAGACTCAGCCCCAAAAGTTAGGTTTTAAGAGCGACTGGAAAGTAAGTCAGATATACTTGAAAACTGTCAAAAGATGTCCAGTGTTCTATTGCAGTTTTTCATTTTTGGAATTAGGGTACTCGGAAGAATTCCACAAAGCAATGTCCATCAGAAAAAAAAAGAAAAATACTAAATAACAGCAAAGTTCCAGTTTCCATACCTGTTTCCTCATCTTCTTCAGCTTCATCATCATCATCACTATCATTTTCATGCTCGGCATGACAGGCATACGCTCTTTTCAATCCATTAAATAAAAGGATAAAAGCTGGCAGGATCTGTCCAGCAACTTGATTTAAAACTTGTGGTATTTGCTCCAGATCAATAAGAGCACACAAGCCAAGCACACACATCTTTCTATCATGAAGTCTACAAAACAGGAGAGTAAAAAAGTTACAAGTTTTGTTATGATTCACAAGCAGGTCGTATAGAGGTGTATCACAGAGAATCATCTTCAAAATTAGAAATGCTTACCCCAAGAAACAGTCCACATCATTAAGCCACTGAGTTATGAAGTGATTGGTGACAGGCTCCACATTATTGGGAAAACGAAGATTTTCCAATGTATTTAATAGTAAATGAGGATTGTAATACAAAGCAGCTATGGCAACCTGGAGGCACATTGTTCGCAGTTCACTGGTTTTCACTTCTCTGGTCAGTCTCTCCAAGGCAGCTTCCACAAATAAGGGTATGCACTGAGGAGTGAGAACCAGTACCAACTTAGTGACCAAAAATGAAGTTTGTCAGTCTGTATCTCAACAGTCTGGCACGTAAACATAGAGGGCATAAAATGAGAGTAATTTTGTATATGATTTCTGCTGGCAAGTAAAAGATTAAATGAAAATGTGAAAATATTTTATCACACGGATTTTGTGACAGCCTGAACAGCAGATGTAACTGCTGGTTCTATAATCTCATGTATTAAAAATGAAAGATAGAGGAAATCCAGAAAAATGGGAAGTCCGGAAAAATCAAATCAGTCTTGTTTAATATATTCAGCAACGTCAAGAAACGTTACTAACAATTCTAAGAAAACAGCTATTCAAAGGTGTAGGTTCTTCAGAGATGCCACAGTAAAAAAGCAGATTCACAACAGAAAGGCTTTTTTTCAAATAAACTAAAAATTAAAGTTTCCAGGTACCATACCCACAAGTATTAAAAAACATGCAAAAAATATTTAAATGGCTACTATACAGTGCTTGTCATGTGCACAGCAGAAGCACATGCACACATTCATCTCTCAAATTCCAACTTCCATGTGTGCATAGTGAAGTCCTGGATTCCTTTGTGAAATTAATTGAGATTCTAGGAACTTCATTTTTCATTCTTACTTATTTCAAAGCTATGAGCTTGACAGATTGGATATTTTTCATTAAATATTCACTAGGATTAACTTAGAATGCAATTAAACAACTTTTTAGAACTGAGATGCTCCTGAACTAGTACTATTCCAGTTTCATGAAAACAGCTGGGTTTTGCAGTGTCCTAAATTCTGGAGACCAAGTGTGCATTAAGTATCTCTGCAATGCTGTTAACCGAGTAACACTGAAACATAAGACAGGATTATCAGTCACACTTCCAAGATCTTCTCATAACAAAACTCGTATTCTTACATAATCAATTAATACTACAGAATAAAATGTTTTTAAACATTAGTTTTGGCAACCAAAGTTGTTACCAACCTGATCAATGCCACGCCCTTTACACTGAAGAATAATTACTTCTAACAGCTTTGCTGCGTGACATTCTGCATCTTCTCCAGCAACTCCTGTAAGGACCTGAAAAACAGCCATTACTGTTGGTGACACCCCTTCAAGAAGTATTTTCTACACTGCTTTGCTTTGAAAAGCTGATATGAATTTACCCTCTCCATAACCAATGCCTACACACCTATCAGTAAAGCAGCCAAATCTACAGCAATGGCTTGGTATGACAACTAGAGACTGAAAATTGCTAAATGTTGGCAAAAGTAACTTATATGTACAAATATTCAATAAATCCATGAATGCAGAGCTTACCACAGTAGCTGTATGAGCATCAGCTGCCATTTTGCAAAGGTTTATTTCCAGACACAAAACAAAACCTTCTCTTATGCATTAATGTACTGAATTTTGTAAACGTTTTATTTACAAAAATGGGATATCTAGTGGGAGATCTGCAATATCTAAACCTTGTGTTAAAGATTCATGTGCTCAGCTAACACTAATCACTAAGAAGTCGTGACAAGCTTATTTTCTTTTTATGATATTGTGCTGGTTTCAAAATAAAATAAAATGTTCCAAGAATTTACAATCAGCCTAATCAGCCTTGTTTTCAAATAAAGGCTGGCAAGAGTTATTCACTACAATATTTAAACATCTTCAAAAGAATTATGCATGAAATACCATGGGAAGTGCTGACAGTTCACCACAGCTCTTATATAGACACCACACACGGTATCTAGGAGTGGAAAACTGAAATCCCTATGGATTAGTACTGGAGATGAACACCATCTTATAAAAAAGTATTCAATTCCTCACACGGGGCTGACATTGTGGAAAGCTCTGTATTCTGCACACTGACTGGACAGAGAAAACCCAAAGAAGACCCTGGGATGAGTCAGAACAACTGCATTCTGCTCTCAGCTTTCATCACTGACCTGGCACAGACTTGGACTGATAACTTCCTCTTCACAGAATCACAGAGTCACACAATTAACTAGGTTGGAAAAGACGTTTGAGATCATGAAGTCCAACCTGCTACCTAACACCATCTCATCCACGAAACCATGGCACTAAGTGCCACATCCAGTCTTTTTTAAACACTTCCAGGGACAGTGACTCCACCACCTCCCTGGGCAGCCCATTCCAATGGCCAACCACTCTTTCTGTGAAGAATTTTTTCCTAACATCAAGCCCAAACTTCCCCTGTTGCAGCTTGAGACTGTGTCTTCTTTTTCTGTCACTGGTTGCCTGGGAGAAAAGACCAATCCCTACTTGGCTACAACCTCCTTTCAGGCAGTTGTAGAGAGTGATGAGGTTTCCTCTGAGCCTCCTCTTCTCCAGGCTGAACAACCCCAGCTCCCTCAGCTGCTCCTCATAGGATTTGTGCTCCAGACCCCTCACCAGCCTTGTTGCCCTTACTTGGACACATTCCAGCACCTGAACATCCTTCCTAAACTGAGGGGCCCAGAACTGGACGCAGCACTCAAGGGTCTCACCAGAGCTGAGTACAGGGGAAGAATCACTTCCCTGGTCCTGCTGGCCACACTATTCCTGGATGCCATTGGCCTTCTCGGCCACCTGGGCACACTGCTGGCTCATGTTCAGTTTCCTGTCAATGAGCACGCCCTGTCAATGAGGTCCCTTTCTGCCTGGCTGCTCTCCAGCCACTCTGTCCCCAGCCTGTGGTGCTGCAGGGGGTTGTTGTGGCTCCTGCCCATCTATCCAGCCTGTTCCTGTGCCTTTACCTTCCATCCCTACTCCACATGTTTAGTATACATACAGCATGTGGTATCCTAGCCAAGGTCAGGCCACAAATCCCAGATAAAGGAAACCACCTACCTTGTGCAATGTCTTTCATGCCCATATGCACAAAGTGTATTGCATAAAACCTGCTTTAACCTGTTTTTTGTTGTATATGATTTATCCTTCCCTTTTAGCAAAAGCATTTATCTGAAATTTTGATGCAACCTCTTTAAATTTCTATGCAGTCACTTATTAGTTTGTGGAATCTCAGAGGACATTAAATAGCAAAATACTTCAAAGAACAGACATCAAAAGCTGTTGCAGAAAAAAAGTACTTCAGAGATGGCAGGTTTTGTTACCACAAAGGAATCTACTCACCTTCTTGCACATACTGTAGATCATCTCAAGATACTTTGTGTCTGACAGAAGCGTATCTGTATCAACAGTAACATAATTATGCAAGAGAGGCATCATGTCTGTATTAAAAGAAGAATGATCAGTTAGATATTGTCTGCATGCTGTTAAAATCAGGTTGAAATCTCTTAATTAATAATTATGGTTCTTGCTTAATGTTTGTCAAGGTAAGTGTGCATTTAGTCATAGATGCCTTAGCAAAACAAGTCTGGTTGCAGCAACATCAGAATAAAACACTTCAAGTGTGACCTCACTGAAATGTTCTCCTAACATTTCAGTCAAGATGCGATTCAGTGTTTGGCTGAAATCACATCTATGAAACCATGTGGCTTTCTGATTTATTTATATTACTTACCAGTAAAATAATCAAAACCATCCTGCTGAAAGACTTCGAACACAAGAGGAAGAAGCTGCCACATTTGTGCAGAAACCTGTTGGCAGGTCAGACTATGAGCCAAGGAAAAGATCTCCTCATAGAACTCTGAAACAAACAGAATCTAGATAAATACAATGCCAATTCTATACACTTTAAAAAATAAGCCAACAGAAGTAGAGATACCTAATACATGCTGCTGCAAAACTGTTCCAATCACTTGCAAACAGATCCGTTCCAGCTGCTGGGTAATCTGAGAAAAAAAAAAAAAAAAAGACTTCTGATTATTTTCAATACTTGGGAGTTGAAATTAAACACATTTTAAGATTACTCAAAGCAGTTTCTATTCATACAACATAGCTTTCAGAAACAACCCAAAATTTCTCAAATTTTAGCACACTAAATGTATAAGAGCAGCATTCTTAGCTAAGGATTTGCACTAGCCCTTGATACAAGGTGGGTTTGGAATATTGGAAGAATGTATGAAAGAAAAGCCTGACGGTAACTCTTTGCAACAGTTCAGTCCCATTGAAACAGTGTAAGTAAATGTATATATCAAAGGGGTAAGCAATGGAAATTGCAGGAAGTATTTGTTGTTCCAGAAAAGTGACATTTAAAACAAACAAAATATGTAATACCAAACCACCTCCTAAAACTAGCTTAGGATGTTCATATGGTATGGGGACAGTCAATCTAAATGGGGGTCCTACAGATTCAGAGAGTCTTCTCAATTAGTATTTATTAGTCCATGGAATAGCTAACAAAACAGTCATTAACCTGTTGAGGGCACTTACCCTTAATAGGGACAAATAAAGGTTGAGTTTCTGGTCTTAGCTATGCGGAACAGATTTGAAACTAACCTGCTAAATACCTTATCTCTTGCAACACTGGTCATCCTGTGTGAGATGTCTCTAAATATAAATGTTTACTGGTCAACATTTTAAAACTGAGTTCCTCAGGAGTAGCATTTGTTACACAAACTTTTAATTTAGATGGCAAGGATTTCCTGACAAAAACAAGTACATGAAAAGCTTGCTGAGCAGCTTTAACAACAAGTAAATGAGCTGAACTGGTCCTTGGTTTATTGTATGGCAGTACTGGATTCTGCCCTTGGGAATTTGTATTATGGTGTTTCCTTAGTGAAGTCTTCAGAGTCCTAAGAGTACAGTTTATTACCAAAGTCTTCAGTCACTAAAAAAACTGTAATGTCTTTATTAAAAAACAGTAGCTGACTTGGTCAAGAAGGATTTTAATCGGGAATAGCATTTTCTAAACTAGCTGTACTCTGGACAGCAGTTAATCCATTCAGTACAACAAATCAAAATAACAGGAGTTTCCATCGCACTGGAGAATTCTACAGGCAGATGAGGCAGGTAAAACACCCATCCCTGAGCACAGCCACAACAGCTGTATTTACTGACATCAGTTCTGTCCCACAGAGCAAACTCAGTCAGCAGAGTCAATGTTAGGAGACAACTGAAGCTTTATCTGTTTTGTTTGAAGGGCAGAGCTCATCAGATCAGAGGGATTTTTCCAGCTGAGCTGACAGAGTTCCACCTGTTAGAGAGTTGCTTCCCCTATTTGAACAAGACCCCAGCTTCTTATGGGAAATACTGTGGCAACATTTATGCTCTATTACTGAAGCACTGCATGAGAAATATGACCCACTCTGTTACAATGTTCTTACATGATAACTACTTGATTATTTTTTATTATCTTTTTGGCCAAAAGGACAGTTTTTCAGATAACAATGCCAGGAACACTGGAACTATAAAAGACTTACAGTGTCTTAGACAATACACAACAGTGTTAAAGTAATTTTTACTTACTTCCTTGTGGTCTTCAACTACACTGAGAAGTGTATCAATAGTATTCAAGATTCCCATTGCTGTCACTGCTTTGTCATCACTGCCCTCTTCATCTGGACCAGTCTGGATCACCTGGTTAAACGTCATTGCCTGCACAGAACAGCACAACCACCCATAAATGTCACTGAATTGTGGAACTCTGGCATTCTACACAACGTAAGGAGAACTTCTGCTAAGAAAACATGAATATTAGCAAGTAACTATTCCATTCCAGAGTTTCTTTTCAAGATGACAAAATTTGGATG
This sequence comes from Calyptomena viridis, assembly GCA_013390005.1. Classification (NCBI taxonomy): domain Eukaryota; kingdom Metazoa; phylum Chordata; class Aves; order Passeriformes; family Eurylaimidae; genus Calyptomena; species Calyptomena viridis. Next base: position 54,149 of record WEIV01018861.1, on the reverse strand, counting down.
TCAAGCCATTTAAGCTGTTATCACTTATCCATTCATAAAAAAAAAGGTCAATAAAACAAATAGATAAAATATAAATTACATTACATCTCACGCAAAAGAGTATGCTCTCTAAGGGCAAGGTCTTCTGACACAAGGTTTGACTGGTAGCTGAACTAGACTGGAACACTTGGCAAGCATTCCCAGAGAGGACATGCAAACAATTCTATTTTAACACCAAGGCAATGGCCTTTAATAGGGAAGCACTGAGCTGACCTCTACTTTTAGAACCATTAGTACAACTTGCTAGATATGGCCATTCAAGCTCTGAATTTCTCCGGCAGATTTGATTTCATTTTCACATTACAGACAACCTAAGATTATTCTCACACCAAATTTTTCATTAAAAATCTGATCTTTAATATTTTAAAGCAGGAAACCTAAGTCACATTTTAGAGACTACCTAAAATATGTTACAAATTTAATTATGAACACTATCAGGAGAAAATATGTACAAAAAGACTTCTCAAACATTTCTAGAATCATTCTTAGAAATTTCCAATTGGGTTAAGGTATGAAGCCAGTTTTGAGGAAAAACTGTCTGAAGATAGAAGGAAACTACTTGTATCAATGCACTTCAGCAGGGTGGAGTAACAAGAGCTATTCACTGATGGTTAACTATCAATTTTAAATACCAATCTTTCACATATTAAGCATCTTCCCAAGTCACCCGAAAGTCTCACCAAATGCTGTGTCATTTCTACTGCAATTGGAGTAACTTCTTCACTATATTCACAGATCATCTTCTGAATTACATTAGTAAGATCATCATTTTCAGTCTCTCTTATAATATGAAGTAAAGCTTGCATTACGGGTCTAATGAATGGAGTAATATATTCTTTAGCTGTAAAAAAAGTGGAAACGTTTGAATTAATACTGCTAGAAAACCACAGATCAGGGTAAGAAATTCAATATACACTTTATCAATATTGTTTCAGCATTAATATGCCAAAACCATGGGTAGTATAAATCATTACAGAAATACTAACATTCAAAACAATTTTTAATAAAAATGTATACCAGGAAGATCAAAACCTAAGTAGGAAAACCAGAGTTCTACAGTCTTTATAGAAAACAAGATTTCTTATCAATGGGAACGTTAATTGAATAGGAATAGGTTCATACACATTTTTGTCAAATTACCAGAAGTATTAAATATACAATTTCCTTCTGTTTTTTGGTTTTTATGCCAACTTCAGGAATACTAAGCCATGTAAAAACTGCAAGGATAAAGACAGTTGTTTTTTTTAATACATTTTAACAGGAATCAGTATATGCTGAGACAGATACACTTATATCGCCACTGTATTTCTGATTCAATTATTAGGTGCTGTAAAATTTGATTTACTGTACCACAAAATTGTTGTTTATAATGTTATAATAATTTTAATGTCTTAGGAACGTAATTTTTAATGTTATTTATTAAAAAATAAAATTTCCCAGCTGAAAAATTATAAGCAATTACAAATTACAGTTACAAGAAGTAAATTAACATCAGGGAAGAAGAGACCCAGTCTGCCTGAATATCACAATGTTTACACCTATTCCATTAAAGCTTGCCAGACCTGTAAGAAAAGAGGGCTACCTACCTTTCTCTTGGTTACTGATCAGAACTTGAAGAGCTATTGCAGCTTCCACTTTCACAGGCATTTCCCTGTCATCAATCAGACACCGTCTCGTGAGTTCTAAGGCTGTCTGGAGATTCTGGTCACTCTTAAATTTGACTTCACAAAAATAATGAAGAACCCAACAAGCCTAAAAAACCCACATGGAACAAATTCAGTGCTGCAAAAGCTACACACAGGATTACCAAGTATTTTTATACCCATAACCTACACAAATCATTGAATCTGAAGTAACACTGCTTTTGAATAAAGATACTGTAAAACTTGTCAATGATGGAGATGTTTGAGAGTGTGGAGGCTGGTCAGTGGGAGGCTCGTCCTTCAGACATCACTAGACCAGTACTATGATCTCAAGTTCATCTTTGGCCACAGGTTTTGTGTGAGCAGTACAGTCTACATGTAAAACACAAATAGACCCTACCACCAGACACAGATGGAAACTGTGCACACAATGCTGCAGCCATTTTAAAACTACACAGTAGCTATCCATAATCACACAGAGACTGACACAAGTCTCTGGAATAAGCATGCTATTATGGAAAAGGTGCAGAAAGGAGAGCATTTGTTAGAGGGGAAAAGTTAAATATTCCTGAATTCTTCAGTTGGAACAGTCAGTGTATCTTAACAGTAAATTAACAGTAAATGTCACACTTTCTTACCCGTGCTCTCATGTAACCCAGCTCACTGCTGAACAGAGGGAACACATGATTCTGCAACATATATTCCATCTGATCTTTATAGATTTTTTTCTGTCAAAATATTAATAGAAGCACATCAGTTTAAAACTTCATATAAAAATGTATTTCTAGTCCAGTAAAAAAACCTCACACATGATAAAGAGTGAACAGTGCGACAAAACCCTCAGGCTTTTAATTTATCCCTTTAATACAGTCAGTTATGCAACAATGAAATCCTTTACAGTATCTAAACTTGGATCCTACATGGATTTTTACAACTTTCAGTCAGAACAGTGACAACCTTTTTCCCTGTCATTTTTTGACCCCTGACAGCACCTTGAGACACCTTTTAATTGGCAGCACATTGCTCTGGCATCAAAAGCAGAAGTGGTCAGGGAAACTTAGAGCTGTGGTCCAAATACAAGTCCATGCCCTGCATCTTTTTTGCTACCATTGTAACTGAGCAAGCTTGCCACTATCACTTTATTTCCCCTCTTCTACACACATAAGAGCTCATTAAATCAGCAGCCTCTCACTGGATGCATTTTTTAACCTTCCTTCCCCAAAAAACAATGTAGTTTTAAGTGTAACACAGAAAATGGTGTAGTAATTCTCACTAGAATACAGAACTTAGAGGAGCCTAAAGCAATAATCTGAACTTGAATATGACACATAAAATTTGAGTAATTAAGATGACAACAAACCCCAAACCATTAAGTTCAACACCTAAAAAAATCTGGCAGCAATTCAGAAACTTGTGAACTCAAAGAGCTACCTGCATTTCTTCTAAGACACTACACATGACAGAAAGGAAAGGAGAGTGAAAAAAAGAACCAAAAAACCCACCAGATTTGTTATGCTTACTTTTAGGAGAATTTCAGCCAAAGAACCAATCATGTGTAAAGCACCATCTTTCTTACGAGGGTCAGCATTGGGCTCCGTAAGGATTTGATAACAAAAGCCCATTGTCTTCTGCAGGACCTAGATTACATATAAGGTTAGTCACAGTATTCCAATCCATCATCTCAGGGACCATTCTCAGTGCTCTAAAATGCTTCGATATCTAATAATCTGCTCCAAGTCTGGAATTTGGGTAATGTTTTATGTCTTTGTTGTGTGTTTATAACATTCTTGATAGAGAGGTCCTAGGGGAATTGGCAATTCAAAAATCACAAATAGACCAGTGCAAAATAAATATGAAATTTTAAGTTTTAGTGTACTATGACAGCAGAAAAGTAAAACTTCTACCAATTTCAGCAAATAAACTCCATCTAGCTAGTCTTGTACTTTAATAAAATCCTTGAGCTGCTTACCTCTTTCCTTTTACTACATGACGTAAACAATAATGTCTGAGCAGCAGTTGTTGGAGAAATGAAGTCTTCAAATACATCTGATAAATAAACATGTAACAGTTATCAATTTTGGTCCTTTACTACAGTTTGTGATCTTAATGTATTTAATATGAAACAAAAAACATTAATTTTCATTTCAGGTGATTAATGACACTTTCTTGCCACAGATATTCCAAGACAAAAGAGTAACGCACAGTTGGATACATGTTTCATGTTTTTCATGATCATTGGCTCTATATGTCTAATTTGGAGTTTTATGTCTTTGTTATTTTTAGGATAAATCTTATTTAACAGTAGAAACAGTCACAGTGGTCAAGTTTTATCATGTATGTTATCTGCTCTACAGGCAAGTACACAATTAACCAAGGTAAAAAATGCTCAGTTTCTTATTTCTCTGCAGAAGAGGATTATCAGAGCCTTGTGTAACATTTGTAGTGTTTACAGGTATGTCTGTGACCTGAGGTATAAAAACTTGCAGTTTTCATTTAGTTTTTACTAGAACTAAACAGAACTAGCAGTTCTTTATTTAGTTTTTATTAAATTTTATTTTTTGGTTAATACACTGGTTTTCTCTCTTTTTTCTTCTAAAGTTATCTCTGTTTTCACAAAAAAACAAACTATAAAAACCCCACCTTTGTGTGAAATCATATTTTAACATGAGTAGGTTTCAAATTCTCACCAAATTTCATGCGAATATATTCATATGGATCTTCTTGCCAAAGCTCTTCATCAGCATCTGTATAGCACATCAACGGAAAAATAACATCTTGGATAATCCCCTGAAATAAAAGAGGTTGAAAACAGGTTAGTACATCTAAATCAATCTGTCCTTTATTTCACAGATTCTGTCCATCCTGTCACTTCCTCATACAAAATGGTAACATAAAACTATTTGGATGTAGTGGATTTTATGTGATATTTTACAAAAATAACCTTTTATCTTTCAGGAGAGCTACAATACTACACAGGATATTACACTGGCTTTGGATAATGGTATCTGGAGATGATTCAATGCCATAAATTCAGCAGCTAAACATCTCCAAATCTGCTGTGTTACTGCATTACACTTAATATATTAAAGCACAAAGAAGAGAGAAAGTAAAAATACAGTTAGCTGGCTTTTATCAGGGTAACCTTCACCAAACAGGTTTAAACTCTTTCCACCAGCAATTTACAAGTCCCTAAAATGTGAATTCTAGCAAGGCTGGAAACACTACAATAGACTGACCAGTGTTCTACTGAGTCACCTAAGTATTAAACCCTGAAAATGGTTTACTTGAATATGAGGTTTCAGGTTCTTCCAGGTGACTGCATGTGACACTCCTTGATTGATGTAATTCAGTGTTTGCTGCAGAACTCTAGGAGCCATGTACTGCTTCTCCTTGTATTGATACAGCACCTTCAGCAACACCTAGAAAAATCAGGTCTCATCAATAACTCATACTGAGCACAGACCATTTTAACCACAATTCCCTCCTTCACAAGCCTACATAAATTGTATAAATTGTACAACCTTCCCCCCCGTTTATTAATTAGACTAAAATGGGTACTGACTAATCCTTCTACCAAATGTCATTGTTAATTTTATAAGGCAATTTGCAGCTCATATCAGGTGCTGCGCATCTTTTAAAAATACAATCCTTTAATAAGATAAACCACACACTGTAATTCATCACCAACAAACCCAGGGGCCCTTCCCTCCGAGGTTTATTATTCCATCCTGCCACTCCTTGGGGACAAATTCATGGCCAGCCACTGGATTGGTAAAACCCTCCACACCCACACAGCCTTACTGGTCCTTGTCCATGTGCAGCCTCACAGCAGTGACACTGTGGGAAGATTCTGTGTGTGTCAAAAACGACCAACCAGCCCTTTGGCTTTCTGGCCTCAATTCTCCTCCTGAGGTGCCATGCAGAACTGCTCACAGGGATATACCTTTGTTAAAGTCCATGGCTCTCCATGATAAGGACATGGAATGGACGTGGGACCACGATTAGTAATTCAACTACAGCTCACTGGGGAGTTTTGTATTGGTAATGCAAAGGGTCTTCAGCAAACTAGAATTTAACATACACGTTCTTCTTTGTTGAAAAGCTTATACAAGAAGGTCTCATTTGGTGGTATATTTGCATTTAAGAAGGATGTGGTTTCCAAATTTTTCTAAAAGAAATATTCTCCCATGTAGCAGAACACCACACCAAAAAGCCTCAAGTCATAAACAGTCATGGCAGGGATGGGGAATAGTCTTTGGAAATGAGGAGAGAGTGAAGGTCTAACAAATGGTCTTTGGAGCCATGCTGCTTAGGGCAAGTGTTTTTGTCCTCTTTTCCTAAGCACTTTCATGATTCAGATGCAGTAAATAAAGATATTAAAAGATGAAGAAAAGATTTAAGAACTGCAGTGAGGAAAAGCAGGACACGGACATGCTTCAGGGCAAATAAAATAAAAATCTGTAAAAGTGCCAAGGAACAACCAGAGTTGTCTTTAAGTAGCTGAATTCTTAGTGTTTCCTACATGCAATAACAGTAAGATCAAATTTGATTCAAGGAGAATGTAAAGAAAAACACAAAGTATTTTGTCGAACTGTCTAAATTTGTATTTCCAAAGACTACTTTTGCCCACAGCCTTTTGTCAGAACTTCATTTTATCCTGGAATTGCAAAGCCTCTAGTAAGGCCTTAAAGAACATGTAATAATTATCTGTATGATGTCATCCATAGGTGACAGATGAGCATCTCAAAAGGTGACGCCGACACCACTTGTCTGACTACAATGTTTGGGATGTATTTCCTAACACTCAATATGACAAATGTTTTCAGTACTTTGGATGACCTTCAAAAAGCATGTATTTAGGAGATACTATCCCTGCTTTTATTTTTTTAAAGTCTTATAGTTCATTATAATTTCATTAGAAGTTAAGAAAACTGAATGAAGAACTGTTCTGATTCAAATCAAGGCTTTGAAGAAAACATTCTGCTCTGTGAGACTTTCATAAATTAATATTCTATTTATATTTACAACCTAATCGCTTTAAAATAAACCCACTTATGAGCCAAATGCAAGGAAATTTTACAAAAACTACTTGAATTTTTTTTTATAAATAAACCAGTTTCAAAAGAACCAAAGTCATCAGTACAGCCAGGAGAATCAGATCCAAAAATTCCCAGTATTCATGGGAACTTCCTTGCTAGTTCAAATAGTTCAGATTATTGACTTTACACACATGCACTCCAAGAGAGGGATATGACAATTTCTGCCCCACCAATCCATTCGATCCCTTCAGAGAAATCTGTAGGTTGCTGCCATCTGTCAGGACTTTGAGTCATGAAATTACTCCAATAGAGGTAAATCAAGGATAGTTTGGAGTAACATTCATACATCAGCTTAAAACTGCTGCAGTCCAGAAGATGATTTGTATGTAACAGACCCTAAAACACAGCACAAGTGGAAACCCCAAAGAGGGAGACAAGTGGAGGGGCCCATCAGACTCACGTGTCTGTAAGGGAGCCCCTGCTTGATCAGGCTTTCACAGAAGGTTCAAAGATTAGTATTTACTGACTTGGGTCAAAGAAAAACTATATCAGAGTTAAAAAGGTATGTCTGGCAGTCAACTACACCACATAAATATTATAACCATCCCTTTCAGAGAGGAAATTGATAGCATTTGTCTGAAGCTCATCTGAGGGCTCGTTAGGGGAAAGTGAATTGCCTATGTGGCAAATTGGTATTATTTCTGTAATCATTCTTTTATTTTAACCCACAAACATCAGTGCTTTCCATATCAATGTGCTTGAAAAAAAAAATTGTGAAGAAAAGCAAGAAGCCTTTTCAGAAAATAATGAAATAAGAAATCACTACTATCTAAACTTGTCCTACTATCCCCCCATTTAGTGTTTCTTACTTGCTGAACACCAACAGCAAAGGCCTTCAGGAACACTTCAGCAAACTCATTGTACTCCTTGGAAACATTACCAGGGCTTCCATATCTAGAATTAGAAGTAAGTATGTAAACTCAAGGGTGCAGCAATGTTACCGACTTCAGTATTTGTTTGGTTTTTTTTTAAATAATAATGGAACAGAAAATACCTCTCAAAAAGCCTAGCTAAAATATGCAAAGCCCACTTCTTGCATTTCCACCAAGGCAACTCAGGTCTATCATCTTCATCAACTTGAAGGGTTTCCTTTAGGAAGAAAAAAGATGATTTACCAGCTATTCACAAAGAGCCCATATATATAGTCTATTTTGCTTTTAACCTGCCATTTGCACTTTTACCTTAGTAGAAGTAGGAAGTACAGCATATCTAAAAATAAATCCCATGATATATGCTGTATAAATGGTCAATAAATTTTTGAAAAAAAGAAATCAAAATAAGTTTTGCTATAATTTGAAAACACAAGAAATCCCATACAAGCTACGTATTTTCAATTGTTGTCTAGTTTAAAACACCCCATTTTAGTGCAATTTTTTTTTATTCTATTGGCATCTGTAGAGCAAAAAGAATGCAGAAACTAAAAGTTAAACTTTTTAACGTTCTAATGAACGAAAAATACTTAAGCATAAGAATATAAATAGCCAAAAGACACTTACAGCTGGTACATCCCTATCAACAACAGTCTTCAGGATCTCTATCCACTCAGTCAGGTTTTGCTGATTTATCAACTCCAAAGGTAACGTGTACTTATGATAAAAAAAAGAAAAATTATTTTTTAATTGCTTTGTAATAAATTAATGTTATTTTCACAATTTGAATTTTAGCTTTCAAATCTTTGCCTACATTTAGTTACCATCAAAG
>WEIV01018861.1:12664-31262 GCA_013390005.1 Calyptomena viridis | reverse complement strand
GGGGTGCGGTCCGGACCCGGGCGACCGAACGACTCGGGGCGCCGCCGGAGATGCGGTCCCGCAGGAACGGCCCCGTCGCGGGAGCCCCGGTCGGGCACCGGCCGCTCTGCCCCGAACCGAACCCTCCGGCCGGCAAACGCTCGGAGGAATCCGTTGTTTGAGCGAAAATCGCCCCCTTCACCACGTCCGCGCCCCGTTTGCGGAGGGTCTTGTGTGGCTTGGCGAGGAAGGAGGGATGCGTGGAGGCATCGGGTTTGCCTTATCACGGGCGTGGGGTGGGAACCGCTCTGGTTTTAGGAAAAAAACAATCACGAAGAAGTGTCACATTTTGTCAGAAAATTAATATAAACAGAGCTGTCGCTCGTGAAGTGTTTAGAAAACACGTCTTACGAGGAGAGGCTGAGGGAGCTGCGGGGTTTTAGCCTGGAGAAGAGGAGGCTCGGGGGGAACTCCTGGCTCTCCACAACCACCTGGAAGGAGAGTGTGGGCAGGAGGGGGTCGGGCTCTTCTACAGTGAGAGGACCAGAGGAAATGGCCTTAAACTGAGACAGGAGATTCAAATTAGATATTAGATTAAAAAAATTCACTGTTAGAGTTGTCAGGTGTTGGAATAGGTTGCCCAGAGAGGTGGTGGGGTCACCATCCCTAGAGGTGTTTAAGAGGCATCTGGATCTGGTGCTGGGTGATGCGGTTTAGGGTTTGCAATGGCGGTGCTGGGTGGATGGTTGGACTAAATGATCTTAAAGATCTCTTGATGATTCTATGATTGTGAAGGGCTGACTCAGTCACAAATCAGAACTGGACTGCTTACCTTGATCCTCTGTAAGTCACTTCTGCAGGCATCATCCTACGAGTGTTTGAGAACTGAGGTAATTTCACGTCCATGAGTAGTCACGATAAAATGAACAATGCTATTTATAAGTTAGTGATTTGTGAAATTTAATTGGCGGTATACAGTCATTCACTGTCATGCCTTCGTTTAAGGGATGACATGCAGTGATGTGCTTGAAATTTTGAGTTATTTTCGTGAGAGGAGTTTGCTGAACAGTCAGATAATAGAATCAAGAAAGAAGTTTCTCAAACAGCCCATCCTAGAATGACTGGTATTAAAGCACGTATCAAACAGAAGAGCAGAAATGCAAATACATACAGAAAATAAATTCAAAAGCGATACAATTTAAAAAATTGATAAAGGGTACTATCTCTTTACAGTTAGGTTAAACAGTTTCAGGAAATGCCACATTAAAACTTGAGTCCCTTTTTACCACCCTGCTGTCGTGGTGGTCTTGAAAACATTTACCATACATGGAATTAGCATGAGGCACAGGCCATTCCCAACAAGTGACTTGGATGGAAGGCCATCCTCTCTCAGCCAGCCATGTCCCACAGAATGGCCTGAGGGAGACCAGCCAGTGTCTCAGCTGGCAAAATCTGCACAAGTCAGGTTTATCTAGAGTGCCTTTGGATATAAGGAACAGCGCAACAGACTTGCTTTTGTATATCATTTTTCCAAATCACTAGTTTTTCCTGTTGTTGCTGGACTAAAACATGGATTTCTCAGTTTCTCTTGCTACTGGTTTGTTGGGTTTTTTTACATATTGGTAAAAAAGTGATTTACACTATGTAGCTTTTTCTACTGCAAGTGTAAAAATGAGCGACTCATTTACAAAACTAAATGGCGAAGCAGTAATGAATGTCTGGCTTTCTAAATAAGCTTGGGAGACTTACGAACCCAGATGGCCCAAGTGGCAATGTACCATAATTTCGGGATATGATGTCATAGGATGTTCTTTCATAAGTTGCCCAGATCTGCAGTCATACTCCGATGCTAGACGTTGCCCAAAATAAAAAAATAAGTAAACAAAAAGGGTAAAATACTGTAGATTCAATACTATTAAAATATGTTATGACAAAGTTTTCCCTGCTTTTGTGTCACAGCACAGATAACAAGATCAAACCTCAATGCTTTTTGTACCAAAAGAGCAAAGCAATAATGCTTCCAGCCAGGGAGAACTTAGGTGCTAAGCTGATCCAACAACTTAAGAGACAGAATATGTCTTCTCTAAAAATAAAAATCCTTACTTCAAAGGACAGAGGGCTCATGACGTGCTGGTTATACATAATGCTCTGTGTGGCTAGAGAAGGTTATGCCAGAGCTGTTACTGTTTGGATACAAAAGTGAGGAGGACAAAAACAAAATTGTGCAAAAGAATGTGTAAGCAATTGTCCAGTGAAGTACTCTGAAAAAGAAAACCTTGTATGTCCAGGAATGTTTGCATTGCCAAGGACGTTTGTATTCACATCTTTGCTTTCCCAGAAGTAATAACAATAGCTCACTTCACAGCAGGATTAATTGCATAAATGACTCACAGAAAACAGTAAGTGCAACACTTAGTCAAGGTGAACGTTTCATGTAGACTGGATGTCAGATTTAAAAAGAAACATCCATGAGGTTAAAAACGAATTTATCGCAAATCTGAACAATTTGTTGATGGGTTACATTTGCCACCAGTAGTTTAGTGTTAAAGAGGGATCTGAAATAGTAAAGGTCAAGGAAAACTGACATACGAGCAGTTTGAGTGGAGCAACCTAATAGATGACAACTGACATCAAAGTACAAGGGTGAGCTGTGGTGTCTTGGACACTGAAAGTTTTTTCAGGATTAAATAAATGTACCCGGTTCTGTCAGACAATTCCTTTGAACAGTATTAGCAAGACAAAAGAGACTTTAAGCCTACCCATCACAGCACAGCAGTTAGTGAGGACTGTGGCCAAACTGTTTAACAAACAAACGAGGCATGAATAAATATCTTGTAAGATGCAACAGGTGAGCTGATACAAGACTTTAATTTTTAAGGCAAATTTCAAATCACAAGAGTGAAAACTGGAGAGAAATGTGTCTCTTTGCCAGACAAACCTCATCAGATTCTTGATTTCCGAACAGAAAAAAATGTGTACGTGCTGCAGAGATTAGCTGCCCAGTGCTGTTCTCTGTTGTGCAGGAATGCTACATGTACAATGTCGACAACCTCAGGCCGCTGTGGGAGAGTGGAGCCTCTCACAAAGGGCAGACGCGGTATTGCACAGGCCTCAAACGTTGGATGCAAATCGGTCACAATCACTCCTGAAGCTAAACGGACTCTCACAGACTCTCTGTCTTGGGGTTAGCAGTGATGTGTATTTTCCCTGGAAAGCTGGAACAATAGCAAAGACAATATTTGTCAGCTTTAATAAAGTCCTGGAGCCGACTGCAGAGCACTGCTTGCCATGTGTGCCTTTCTGTGGTAGCCTGGACTGTCAGCAGAAACCTAGAAGCCAAAAGTTGTGTATAAAGGGAGCACGGCTATCAAAGATCCTTCTCGTCAAGTTTGGGTGCTTCCACCAGATGTGTCTAAAGAATTGTGCATTAATTTTTATGCCATCTACATATTTAAAAAAAAAAAAAAAAGAAAAAGATGATAACTGCTAAATGCTGCTATCAGCTGTTCTGTGCCAGAACAGATCCGACAGCAGCCACATTGATTCCAGCTATGCAGAATGTATTCCTGCATCAACAGCATTCCAAATATCAACGCAGGATTTGGGGGAAAAAAATTGCATGTGAAGGTACTTCCCAGTCCTACAGATCCAAAGGGAATTTGGACTGGAGTGAGGGGGTGAATCATCAGCACCCAAAGTTACCTTGGAGCTACTTTTGCTAAATCAAAGATGGCAATAGAAAGAAAAAGGTATGCACAGGAATATTGTGCCAATATGGAAAATTTGTAAATAACTATTTGTATTAGTCTTAAAAGAAAAAAGCTCTAATGGGAATATGAAATGAATATGAAATAGAATAGTCAACATGTTTTGATGTGAAATCATCAAACAAAGGTGTTTGTTTGATGAGTTCTCTAGTTTGGGTGGGGAAATGGTGGAGAATAAGTACATTTCTTTGCTGAGCACACACTAAAGGGATTGAGAACAGGCTAAATTACAATACTCAGTGAAAAGGTGATAATTACAGAGTGATTATTTAAGCAAACAATTTTTATTGTATTTCTACTGCTACCACTAACTGAGTCTTTGCTATTTGATACTTCAGGCTATTTTGAAATAAATATAAAATTCACTGCAGATCACTGTCAGTGTTATGTAAGAGTAGCAAAACAATCCTATGTGGATGGGCCAACCAGCTAACCTCAAAGACAAAGAGAAATGCACTTTAATGCAGCCAAATGTGAAGTTACACATTTAAGAACAGACAATGCAGGCAGGTTTCCATAGACCAGAAGGATCATCAGGTGTCATGGGCACGAAACTTGACATAAGCTCCAGCAGGACATTGTGGCAAAAGAGTTACCATAGTTTTTGCATTGAAAGCAGAGATCTGAAAAGAGGGAGAGGGGAAGTAATTTGTCCCTCCCTCTGGTGCTGGAGAGACAGATGCTCCATTGCTGGAGCACTGGCATTTACTTTTTTTAAGTATTTACAAACTGCAATGCATAAAATAGCCCCCTGAAATTATTTGAGATGTAGAGTTTATTCTCTTCAACTATGTGAGACCTATTTGAAATGTCCAAGCTAGGTTTAAGACAAAAGTTGTGAGGAGTCTTTATTACTGTGTGTCACTACTATTGTGATGAGATAAAGCAGAGATTCAGCAGGCAGTGTAATGCAGGTCCCTTGTGGAATCCCTGCACCAAGGCTGGATCTAGCCAAGAGAACAGGATGCCATAGCATGTCCACTCTGTGGTTTCACAGCTCCCTTTAATCCTCTTCAGTCAGCTGGGAGTTAGCTTCATCTCTAAGGTTGACTTTGCTGAAATTTGCTCAATAGTCGCTCCTTCCTGCCAAAGAAAAGCAGGAGCCATCCCACCCCCTCCAGCCAGATGGCAAGGCTTGAGCAGATGCTAAACCCCACATTCAAACAGGTTTCCCAGGGGACAGATGATGAAAACAAAACTAGGCCATTAGCTGGTGGAAGTGTATGCAAATGGAACAGCAGGAATAGCAATGCTGAGATGAAGAAGCAAAGAAACAGTCGCTGTAATAGAGCCAAGGATATAAAGGTCCCGAGTAAATGCCAAGGAGATGGAGCTTTTTTAGAGCTCTTACACTAATGTTTTATTTAAAAAAAAACAATAACAACAAAAAAACCCAAAAACCAACCAAAGCAAACAAACAAAACTAGAAAACACAAAAAATCTCTGATGTATGACTCTTCTGAGTTGAGAAAAAATGGACATCTCTATAAACATTTCAAAGATGCAGGACTCCCTCATCAATTGTTACTTGTAACAGTTAACTCTGGACAGCAAGGTGGAGAAAAAGACCAAGAGTTTCTCCCCAAGGAGACAATATTGGGTACTGAACAGCTCTTTAGTGAAGAAAGATGTAACAGGATCAAATGTCTAAGAGGTGAAACTAGATTCCCAGTGACATTAGCTGGTACTCTCTCTTGATGTTTTCTAAGTGAGACTCCAGCTCTGGAAGATAATGTGTTAGTGAAAACACAAGCTGTACTTCAGTCAAACCAACAAGATTAGGGCTTTAATAAAAAATACGTGCATAAAACTTGAATTGCCAGTTTATACAGGATGTTGGATTAGATGGTGTGATCATCAATTGCACAACGTTTTGGGGTTTGCTGTGTGCTTTCAGGTTAGATCTATCTGCTCCTGAAGGCTCAGTTTCCACAATGTCCACAACCTGCTTCAGGCCCTGTGAGACAGGCAGTGGAGCGAGAGTGTCTGTAGCTATGGCAGTTTCACCTCCTCCTCCTCCCTCATGCACTGTTTTCCAGTCTGTATATTTATATTTCATAGTCCTTAGGGAAAATGGCACTTACAAAGCTGCAGAATGGTGGATCAGTGACCCCCTGGGGAGATAAGCAGGAGACAGTAACTGGTACTTGTGGCACTAAGCACTAACAGTTCATGCTCTTTTCATGTTTTTAATTCAGTTGCACAAGCACAGAAGTTACAAAGGCATTGAATGGGTTATATTATTGTGAAATAAAAACTTGTGTGGAGGATCAGAGAATTACTGCAAGTGACAATAATGCCTGTGATCACTGTGTTCTCCAAGAAATTTGTCTCTTTATATGCATTATGGGCATGACTTTATTTTATTTTTGCAAGGAAACAAGTGTGTCCATTTCTTATCATTCCTTAAGTAGGATCACAAGCTCATCTTACTTTTTATAATTGTTCCTAAAATGGGCACCTGTGAATCAAATGTAATGCTGACTTTACATTCTGAGGAAGCAAATTTATAAAAAATTTAAGTATAACGGATGTGCATCCATGATTTAGTAGTGTTCAAGCAGATGCTAATTTTTAAAACGCAAGCTTTGTAATGCTGTTTTTACAGCCAAGATGCAGCACTAAACTGAAATTGTTTAGAAATAGTGATGATGATGTTCAAGATGAGGAACGAGCAAAAATTTCTGAAACTTCCTGAGTGAAAAAATGTATTTAAGCTGTAACTTTAGGGGTATAATTAAGTAAGTGAGGCTTATGCAAGCTATATGTACATTTATAAAACTGTAATATTTCATTCTATTTAATAAGAAAAAGAGTTCAATTTAGTCCTGTTTAGAATAATTTTAGTCTCTATAATCATATCCTGTTTCTAGGATTAAGATCACAGTTTCAATTGTAAGTTTGTGATTTATTCTAAAAAAGAAAATTAAGTTTCTTTTTGCTGGCATGGTACATTATTCCTCTTTCTTACTTTTCCAGCCTTTCTGGTCTACCTTTCCCTCTGTCCTTTCTAAACTTTAGGAGACAGTTAGGTGTACCACTCAGTCAGTGTAATGAATAATAGTTTATCTGTAGGTAGAAGATTAAATTGAACCTTTTATAACTTTCCTGTTTAATTTTCACAAATATGTGTTCAAGTTCCAGATGACAGCTGTCCAATGCCAAACAGATATCCTTAAAATCCATTCTCAGCCAAAATTTGAAGATTACAATTTAGGCTAGGCAATTAGGTACATTCTCTCTACTCTCTTCCCCATTCGATATATAAACATTTTGTCTTTTAGAAGGACAAAGTACATGGAGAGTAAAGTTACCAGGTTTCTGCATAATATGGAGAAGGCAGGTAGATAGAAAAGGAGTCTTTTATGCAGGAAAAATATAAAACCAGTTTTGTTGCCTTATGGAACAGATACCTGAAAATATCAGAATTGTGTTAGAAGCAGAAGAAGGGGGTAAGTAAAGAATCAGAGCTACATGGCCAAGTGTGTTTCTTGGGTATGACTGCAAAGAGAGGAGATTGACTGTTGCTGAGTGAATTCTCTCTGTCTGTTGCAGAGGAAGCATAATAAAGGCAGGCATCAAAACAAGACTCAGGGGCAGGCAGGGAAATTATCACAGCTTACTGGGAGAAAAACTGAGATGAGATACAGTGTTTGTGAGCAGCAAATAAGCTGGAAAGCTTACTTACAAGTACTGAAAGCCTTTCTGTTTGACTCCTGATATACTAAGTGAATTACTACTTTTCATACATATTTTTTAAATAAGTAACATTTCATAAATGTACCTCACTCCTTCACGAAATTACTTTGCTATTAGAAATATCTCAATAGATTATAAGTCTGAGAGAGCTGCTTATGCTGAAAGAGTAAAAAATAACAAAATTAGAGTTTAAATTTCCTAGATAAGCAAAGATAAGTATCAGAATTTGAGTGTATTAAAAATACATTTTTATAAGACCAAATTATTTTAATTTTCTTCCTTTACTTGCATTTTAGATGTTATCTGATTAGCACTTCTATTAAGTGACTCATAGTGTTTATTCTTTGCAATTCTTTACAATTCAGTATTGCTGTACAAATGGCATTAATATGTTTTCTATTTGGTTATACTGTTTTAAATGCTAGTATTATCTAGTTAAACAAAAGCAGTTATAATGCTGAGGAAGGGTAAACATGGGACTTATTCTGACCTGTGTGTAAATTGGTAAAGAAATACAGCCATTAAAACAAGCGATGAAGTTGATATTACACAGCTTTGCCTGTGCACACACATATGTGTGTTTTCTGAGCACCATGGGTGCATCACTAACTGTTCATGAGGAATAAAAGCTGGGTGAGCTGGGGTGTGTATGTGCTACACCTGCATCTGCCCATGACACGCAAACGCACGGGGGACACAGCTTTGCCTGAAATACCTCCTGCAGGAGCAGAAGCCCAAATGGATCAGCACTATCTTCAACAGAGGCTGGCCCACAAATTCACACTCCTGTGGCTTCCAGGCTCTTGGTAGCCAACAGGTGGGTTAAAATTAGCTCCATTAGCCTGGCCTGTGGGACAAACATGCTTTGTGATTGCTGCATGCTCATTCTAGTACCTGCAGCAGCAAAACAAGGCAGGAAACACAAGAACCATATTGCCAGTGCCTACGTCTGGCTGAACAAGACTTCACATATTTTCCGTGCGTTTTGTGAAGTAACAAGCTGGAAAATACTTGCCCCTCATTTCACCTGTTGAAAGCATGTGAATGACACAGGCAGGACAACATTGTGTTCTCAGGATGACAAGGAGCTGTGTCAGCTTCCTCTGGGTGCTCTTCATAACTTGTTCCTACTGTGCCACACTTGGCTTTTCCTGAGCAGGATTCCTCACTTCAGAATGTGAAAAGAATTTTCATTCGTGTTTCTGCTGGGTTGACAAGATAAAATAATGAATTGCTACAGCTAAATCAAGGTTAAAGTTTATTAAAGAGTTTGCATGATATTGTATCGCCAGTACAGCAAGTAATTCCACACAAAAAAGCAAACATGTTGGTTCAGCTACAGTAAGGATTTCTACAGAATAATGACCTACCAGCTCTTTGTAGTTCTGATAAAACCAGTTATCAGTCTTCCTGTGGATTCCTTTTATTTTCCCTGTGTTAGTCCTGCTCATTCAGAAATGATTAGATCATATTAATTAATAATGTCTTACACAAGCACCTGACACTTCTTTTCTGCAGTCACTGGTTTTAGCCTGTTTTGTTGTGGGAAGTGGGCCAAAAAGCTGATGCTGTGATCTGTCCACAGGCAAAAAGGAACTAGTATTGTGTGCAGTAGAAAACCTGTGAATTTCCTTATATTTGTAGATCTGGATTTCTGCACTCAGGCAAGCTGTTTGACAGGAAACTTGTCTAGGACGGGGTGCATAATGTTCAAGATTGAAATGAAGAGGTTTCCTTCACAGAACTGCCTTAGGTGAAAACAGTCTATTCTTATCAGATTGTCCCCATTTAATCTCTAATCTGATTAACAACTGATTCTATGATGCTCATTATTAGGATAGCAAGTGCTATCAGTAATATTACAGCTTTTTCAATTAATTTCATAATTTCCCATAGGAATACACATACAGCAATTAATTTCTCAGAAAGTTGGCAGCTTTTCTAAAATATTTCAATGAAACATGTTTTGACCCTTTTGATGTTGGTCTGAATTTTAATTATTTTCTATTGCACGCTACTCTTTTAATGGTGACCCGAATATATTTCATAGAAACTAAGTATGGGTGTGGTTGTATATATGCAAGGGTGAAAGGTTTGTTCCTTGTGGATTGTTTATTGAGCCACTCATTAAGGTTAGTTTCTGCAAGAACTTAGAGGCCAGATCAGGAGAAACACTGGGCATTCTCACTGCAGACATTTTGCATCTCATGGAAAAACCAATCTAGGAGAAAATATGGCATGACATTTGCACATATTCTGATCAGACCATGCATTCTTAAATTGTGAGTTATGAAACACCATAACAGGAAAAAAATCCACATATTAACTTGTTCCCTTCTGATCTTCAATGCAATTTATTTGAAGGTTGCAGGAACTCCTTACAACATGGGAAATATTTAGAAGTTCTAAACCTTTTCACAGCCAAGTTTTGCTGCTTGTTTTTTTTTTTTAAAGTAATACTGAGTTTTCCTACTTTTCCTTCTTTCCTTTTCTTTCTTTCTTCTACAACTGAACATGCTTCTTCATCTTCATTTCCCCATCAGAACTGTTCTTCCACATTTTCTTCCTGAATCGAGTGTCTAACTACCCTATAATTTTTTCACAAATCTTTGGTTTCCACTTCCAAAGACTCCCAGTTTTTCCTCTTCATCCTCCTCTAAGACAGAAGAAATTTTCAAATCAAAGCAGAAACTCTGACCTCACTCATCAGATCTTCTGACACCTTTAGCTACAGATGGAAATAAAGCAAAGGATAAACCAACCTGCAGTCTCTGCCTGCCGGCCACCAGCCAGCAGCTCATTGACAGCTGTGAGGAACTTCTGGCCAAGCTATTTCAACCTGGAAATCATTAATTCTGAGAAGTAAGGTGCATTTAATTTTGAAAATCTTCATTCAGATTTCCAGTGCAAATTGTGGAAAACTGCAGAAATAAACCTCTGACTACCTGACCATGCTGTTCTCCTGCAATGCTTTCTGACACACTGACTTTCTCTCCTGAACAAGGGCACTCCCTCTGTTTTCAGCCCTCTTTGATCCCTCTGTATGTTGTGCACCAATGCTGTGAGCAGTGGCCCGTTGTGAGCAGAAGGAGCCTCTGTGCTTGTATGACTGAGTTGTATGATGAACTACATATTCCTCCCTTATCCCACACATATAGGCCCTTACTTTCTAGGATAATTTCTCTGCAATGATCCTCTTCAGCAATGAAAGCAACTTATCCCTGCGAGCATGAGCAGTGATTGTCAAACTGCTACGATTTTGGGTACACTGGTGATGACAAGAGGTTCAGAAGTAACACTAAAAGCAGAAGCACTTCAAGCTGTTGATTTCATAAAGTTTGGAAGAAGGATGATTAAACCAGTGCCTCTGTTGCTGGTAACACTACCCAGAATGGTGTGTAAGGCCTTGTGTTGTGTGAAACAGGCTGCCTCTGACATCAGACCAGAACCGTGTTCCCCTTGTGTGACACAGCATTGTTTACTAAATTATGCAGGTGAGACAGAAATGTATTCCCAGAAGAGAAAACCTTAGGAACATAGTGTCCCATGGCCCAGTGCTACATCGAGACATTCTGAGCGTGAATTTCAGAGCAGGTGAGGTCAGAAGTCAGATACTCAGCATTTTTTAAAAGCTCTGTCTTTATAATTTTTCCTTTGCCAGACATGGCTACAATGACACTGCTTAGGAGCATTTTGTTATTTAAGTAATTAAGGAGAAGACATGCAAATCCTTCTGAACACTGAAGCAAGTGTTAATTTTATGCTTTATTTTGTCTGTTTTTCAAAACTATGTGCCTTTACTGCTGATTTGCTCCTCCTTTTCCAAGCCGAATACCATTTAACACCAGGGGGTGATTGAAACGGCCCTCAGAGGGGGACAGGAACAATGGTCACTGGTAATTTAACTGCACAACTCTACAATACCTTGAGGCAACTGGCTGTTGACATTTCTGCTGAAAACCCAGTTCTGGTAGCCAAGTGGTTTGTTGTGTAAAGACCACATTCCAAGAGATACAGAATAAAGGAGAAAGCTGAACTGTTCAGATTTCAACAAGTTTTCATTTTTAACCTTTCACAGTGTCTACTCCCTGCTTTGTGTCTTATTACTTTCAATTATTTTTTTATAAACACATTTTCTCCTTTAGCTTCTTCTTTAGCATTAGGGGACAGAGTTAGGACCTCAAAACAGGGCAGATTACAATAAAAGAAAGCTTTCTTTATGACAGTGAAGCCTGTTTAGCCTACTTACAGTTATTAAAGAAAATGCAGAAAGGAGATGGCAATAGACAGTTACAGTGATCTGACCCCTTGTGTACTTTTTAAGAACCTGGCAGTGAGAGAAGATCATTCTGGTCCTGCCGACTTTCAGCGGGTGGTTCCACTTAGGCTCCACTTACGTTCCACTTTGAGGATTGTGGAAAAAGCAGGTTAAAAAAATCTTGATTGCACTCTACAGCATTAATTTCTGTCATGACTCCAGCAGATTAGACACTGTCAAAGCTTCATCCCCCAGCATGTGTTCAACATGGGGAGGTGACCTGAAACTGGCTGTCCAGACCAGCAATGTTTGTGCATCACCTTCACATGAACCCCGAGATTTCCAGGTGAGGCACGTTATGGGCCCACATGGGTGGATACTGTGAGGTGGTTACATCAGGAACAGTGACATGGCCCACAAAAAGGTGTCAGTAAATGATGACGTTGAGACTGCACAGAACAAGCTGCTCAGCTTCACTATTCACCCCCTCCCTCTTGAATTTGTGTGCCCAAGAATCAAAAGATAGACACTTCTGCCAACACCCCAGTATATATCCTAGGCCTCGGTTTAACTGAGCAGAAACTTCGATTCCACATTTGTAGAGTGTCCATAATGGCATCTAAAGAGAAATTAAAATGGATCTTTGATCAGATTAAAGATAGTGTTTTTATCAGCACGGAATAACTTAGATTTGGGAACTTTTGCCCTGCCAACAGCTATCTCCAGCTACCTCATTGCTATAAATGAGAAAGAATTCTTGAAGGAACATATGCCTCCTCAAAAAGAATACTGGAGTAGTTTATACTATGTCAGTATAAACTTAGCTGCAGACAGGGTATCAATTGGATCACTACATTTAATCCTACCCAAGTATTAAATATGAATCATGCCTAATGGGTGTATCCCTGATAAGGGCCTGTATGTTCTCCACACAGAAATTTACAGCTGTAGTAGTTTACCACAACCAATAAATGGCAGCTTACAGATACCTCAGCTGTGGAGAAGCTCTGCATGGCTGAGGTCTTGTGCAGCTGTTTTTGAGTCCACATCTCCCTCTCCTCTCCTGCTGCCTCCCTTTTATCTGTCCCAATTTGGCCTCCCCCTGATGTTCTGTGTGGGTTGTGCTTCACAGGTGCCTGCCAAGAGATTTGAAGGAGACACTGAGCAAGAATAAGGTGCCAGGAATATTTTCTGGCTTTTGAAATATTTTTGTTTTCTTGAGATTCCCTGTACTGTGACGAGAACTCCCTCCTTTATGGATATTTTTAGTAAGAGCTTTGACTTTTTAGAGAAAGTGCTTTCCAAGACTGGGGAGGGAGGGGGGAAATCAGAAGTAAGGCCTCTAAAGGTTGGAACTACATTTAAGGAACCTGATGGAGCTTTCATGACCCTTAGTTGGGATAGAATAAGCTTATTATGGTGTATATTTCACTATTAACTTGCAGGAAGAAAAAACAACCTTTAATTCCTGTCTTTTTGCATTCAAATACAGGATATGAGTAGACTAACCAGAAAAGTTTATTTCCCCATTTCATGCATGCCACTGGCACATGCAATAGGAAAAAAAAGTAGCTGGCTATTTAAGGTGGTTTATTAACTATTATTTAGGAACAAGAGCTGCATCAGAACTGAGAATCTGGCCCTTATTTTTACCATTTGAATAGAAACATCATAGCTATGTATTTTACTGTGTTTCTAATCAACTAAACAGTAATGAAAATAGGTACACACTATTTAAAATGTGCATTTTGTACATTCATATTTGTACATAAATCGGTGTACAGTGTATTGTCTGTAGATACGTGCAATATGTACCCAAAATATAGAACTGTACATAAAATGGATAATAGGAGTTAAGAAACACACCTTCTATTAAAAAATACCAGGAGAGAAACAAATCCAGATAGTTATGATTCCTGAGCTAAGATTCAACTCATTTTAATACTTACAAGTTTTGCTCTTGATTGCTGTTTAATTATTTTCTCAGCTTCTGTACTTGAGCACTGGCTTTTATAAATAAAAGCTTTCATTAACTCTCCTTCTGGCTCCAAAGTATGTCAAATCCATCATTCACACAAACAGAGCTATCCAGCTACAAATAGGTGCTTATTTCTGTTTATCTCACTTGTTGGTGACATTTTTCTATTAATTTTAATCAGTGCATTTGCATTCCATCCCAAGTTGTCTTCTGTGCAGATGCTTATTCTTCAGTTACATCCTCAAGCTCTTCCCTGTAATTAATGAAAGTATGAGCTCAGTAAAACACACAAACCCCACTCATTGCAAAGTACACAGGTTTATTTGGTTTAAATTAGAATTTAAATAGAATGACAATAAATGTTCGAGGTTTAATTTCTGACAGATATAGCTTAGTTTACACAGTACCCGAACATTTGTAATCGTACTGCAGCAGAGCCACACTTAGGAGAACTGAGAAGGAACTCTGTTAAATGTAACTGAGTAGTTACTAAAAGTAACTGAGGAGTCGTAACTCTGTTAAATGCTTGTTTGTATGTGAACCTTGCATCCACATAGCTAAATTAATTCCATAGCTGTGCTCCAAGAGCAAGGCCTCTGGCTATTCTCCCTTCTGAATTGGTTCAAGGATGTGCTCTGGAGTTACTGGCATTAGTGTTGTGTTTGGGAAGCCACCTCAGCATGAGACACTCAGCACTTGTGTTGAGACAACTCAGCACCATCGCTGAGCTGCGACAGACTCAAAACAGTCAATTCTTTCCATATTTATTTATACAAAATGAAAGTGTTAAAACAACGCAGGTTGCTTTGAGGTGGCCAGAAACAAGACAAAAACAGAAGGCAGGAGAAAAGGGTTCTAAATCTGCACTTCTCCTCAAGAAATGATATGTATGATTTACTTGCTGCTTACTGCTCCTGTTTTCAATCATTTTCAGCTAGAAGCTCTCAGGAGCAGGATCACTCTGGGTCTCTCTTCCTCCTTTCTCTTGCTGACAATTAGCATGACTCAGTCTACAAAGCATCATCAGGCAATGTCAGTGACTCAGACATGTGACTTGTGCTCTATCAGTCCATCTAGGCGTGATTTAGAAAAGAAGCGAATACAAGTTTATGTGCTGTGGGAAGACAACCCTTTCAATCTGGCAAAAATAAAACATTTCATCCAACCACCCACAGAAGGACGTGACCTCATAAAGGTGACCATTTAGCTGATGCCCTGGTAGTTGTCAATACACTTTGTTACTTTCCAGCAGGTCAAAAAAGTTGTTTTTTGGGTTTTTTTTTTGGTTCACAGATAATTTGAAAGAACCCATATTCTGAGTTTAAAGTGTATTTTCCAAAACCCACTTAACATAAAGCTTGTAGGCACTTGCCTCATTCAATCTCCAGCCTCTAAGTACAGAGAATGCTGCTCCTAACTGCTAAAGCCACTGAGCAAACTCCAGCTGGAGACTGGAGCACTTCTGTCAATTCTCTGCTGAACAAATCACTGTACAACATGTGATCCCTGTCAGGAGGGGCTTAGAAATACGCCCCAAAGACAGGGGAGGTTTTATGTTATTTCTTAGGTTATACATCGTGTGTAAGGGATACTTTATACATGACAAGAGTAAATCTCTTTTCAGTCTACAGCTATTGTTCCCAGTGCACTGTGGAGAGAAGCTGTTTCCAGCAGTGCTGATCACAACCATGTGTTAAAAGTTCCCTTGATGTTCATTGAGTTCCAGTTACCAAAACTCTTCCTCCTCTGAACACATAAGGGATGTGGCCTTTAGTGATAGTTTTCACTCTGTGTTTTCTTTACAGTAAATAAATCCAAGTTAATCTTTTAAATAGAGTTCCTGAGCAAGTCCTAAGGAACATTCCTCAGACATGTCTTTTTTTTTCCTGAGTGAATGCAGAGGTTCTGCTAATATTTGATAGGTGTGGACATCTTTGGAGGGGACTATTCAAATTGTCAGCAGATACTAAACACCACTTACAGTTTTAAAGTTTAGTGAAACAGCCAACACATTCACATCAGCAGTACCCACTGCCAAGGAGAACTAACAACAGCAAAGAACAGTCTAAGTCTGCTGATAATCTAGTCTAAGAAATATCATTTGTGCTGTACATTTCAACTTCAAAGTAATCTAGTTAATGAATCCTTAGATTTCACTCTGGCAGCAATTCAGAGAGCTGGAGCTCCCTAACAGTGAGTTGATTAGAGTTATCTTCTCTACTTTTAATGAGACATATACTAACACTGTGAGCTTACTGCAGAATCAGCATCCTGGGAATCATCTGCAGGCCACGTGCTTTCTCCTAAACGGAAGGAGAAACATGGAGCAAATCTGTGTGGTTGAAATTGTTTGTGTTTTACAGTGGTGTCTTGGACAAGGGAACCACAGAGAATTCAGCAAGAATCAGATGCTGCCTGACCTGTGCTGTCAGGTTACCTTCATTAGAGGGGCTACACAACACGGAGCAGGTTAATTAGAAGTCAGACATCCCCTGAAGCAGATTCTGCCTGAATCCTTGGCTCCAAGTGAACAACCACCACACTAAACTGGGATTTGTGCCTCACTGTACAATCCAGTACACCAAAATGAGAAGTAGCCCTTGCAGCATTTACAATGTACAGCTCTTAAATTGTGGTACATATTTTACTTACATCTTTCAGTATGTGTCTTTCCTCCTCTGTTTCAGGATGACTTGGTAAACATTTCTGTCCATGATAATCTGGTTTACCATTTTAATTCCAATGTTCTTGTTTAGTATCTATTTGATGCTTTGTTGGAAGTTACCCAGATAAGAAAGAAGTCAAAGTGTTTGAATCATTTTACCTGGAGTACCAGAAGCAATGGGACAATCAAAGGGAGATGACAAACATGATCTGAAAAAATGCTACTTGATACTGTGTCAGCAATTCCCATCTTGCTCATACGTACAATTTTCTACTGAAAGGGCTTGAAAAAACAAAGGATTCCATCATCTGGCACCAATGTTCATACACCTGACTGGCTTCTCAGGGCAATAGCCTTCCTGAAATATCAGTTACAAATATTAAGAGGAAAATTACATGATTTAATAAAATAATTTTAAATAATTTGATTCTAAATAGAAGAAATGCTGAGTAAATTAAGGGTTCACACGGTATTTGCTTATGAGTTGAAGCTTTATGTGGAATCTGATCACAATTTATAGTTTGGATTATTTCCTCCCACTGGATTTGGCAGCAGCTGTACTTGTGTAATAGCATATTAGACTATTTAGATCTTAAATGAATCATCAACTTCCTGTAGACACTTGCACTGTAACACCAGTGGGTTTTGTACATGTGGTAATAAAGCAAAGCTTTTAAGAGGTCTGCTGTGTGCTGAATTGCATCTTTCTCACTGCTTTGAAATGATCTGTGATCTCAGGGAATACAATCTGTAAATACTAGTGCTATGAAATTATCTGTGGTATCGTGTACGAGCAATTTTAAGAGATGTTTACGCATGGTATAAAGATAGTTGCAGACAGAGTACCAGATAAACGAGGCTGAAGTTAAATCTGAATGTCCGGGTCTCCCATGAGAGTTTCCTTTCTAGAAGAAGACCCTGAGGAAGGGCTGGAAATTTCTAAGCAGACCTCTCTAAGCCAAAACCTTACGCAATGTGTGTTGCCCGCACAATTCCAGCGCTCTCCCTGGAGAACTCTTCCTGTAACACTCTGTGCTGGCCCGGCAGCTGGAAGGTTCAGGGATCTCCTACTGCCAGATGATTGCACGAGGAAGAGGCGCTTCGAGGTCGGATTCGGCTTGAACGCCAAGGAATCTGTAAACACTGGGACACAACCCTCTGCCTTTCCTACGGCATTTCGAACTTTCTTCCTGACGGGAAACGACGTGAAGAAAATCCATGGGCTGCTGGAGTTTTCCTTCTTATCAGGAAAGAAGCTTTCTTTTCAAAACAAAGGAAGAAACCGACTCGAAAACGCGAAAGCCAAACTACGAGATTCAAACCCTTTTCCTCAAAGCACTGTTCCAAAGCCAGAGCCGCCCAGGCGTTCCCGCCTCCCGCTCGCTGAGGGGAGCTCCAGCTCCCCTTCACACGTGTAAAGCCATTAGCGAGGGAAAACAAGCTTCCAGACGGATTTTATTCCGCTGCCCTCTGGCACGATCGGCGCTGGAGCGAGTCCAGAGAAGGACAACAGCGCTGGTGAAGGATCTGGAGCAAAAGTCCTACAAGGAGCGGCTGAGGCAGCTGGGTTTGTTTAGCCTGGAGACCTTATCGCTCTCTACAATTCCCTGACAGGAGGCTGTAGGCATGTGGGAATCGGTCTCTTCTCCCAGGCAACCAGTGACAGGATGAGAGGACACGGCCTCAGGCTGTCTCAGAGGAGACTTATGTTGGACATCAGGAGGAATTTCTTCACAAAAGGGGTGATCGGACATTGGAACGGGCTGCCCAGGGAGACGGTGGAGTCGCCATCCCTGGAAGTGGGTATTTAGTGCCATGGTCTAGTTGACATGGTGGTGATGGGTCATAGTTCTACTCGATGACCTCAGAGGTCTGTCCCATCCTAATCGATTCTGTGATTTATGTGCGCCGGGGCTGAGGAGCCGGGCTGGGACACGGCCGGACCGCACCGTATTTACAACTATAGAGCGCACTCATTACCGTATATACGCAAGAAGGCATGCCCCACAATACAGCGTTACCGTATTTACCACCACTGACTCGCCCCGGCATTTCAAAGACGTGAAGCCTAACACGTGCTCCCGTATTTCACAGCAAAGCCGTAATGCCCCGAGAAAAGCGCATGCGCCGTGCGGCGGCGGGGGCGGGAGCGCGGCCGCGACCCTGTGGGGTGAGGAGGGGAGGAGCGGCTGCTCTCTCCTCCTCCTCCTGCCCGCGGCTCCCGGTGCGGCCGGTCCCGCCTCCTGCTCCCC
>WEIV01018861.1:0-12648 GCA_013390005.1 Calyptomena viridis | reverse complement strand
CGGCCGCGTCCCGTTCGGGCTCTCGGGCAGGCGCGGCCCCTCCCGGCGCGTGTGGGGTGAGGCGGCTCCCGCCCCGCCGGGGCTGAAATAGGGCACCAGCTCCTTTCCCTCCTCCCTTGCATGGGGGAACACGCGTGGGTTTACGTGTGCGTGTGTTATTCCACTACCTGCCCGGCTGAGGTACAGAAGGTGGAAGTGACAGCTCAGTTGGGTGTGTTTTCCATCCTCTAAGTTGCTTATCTATCCATCCATTTATATATTTATTATGCTCCTTGGAGAAGATCAGAATAGCCACGGTTGCACTGGAACAAGCTTCCCAGAGGGGTTATGGAGATCCTCAAGAAGCCTCTGGACACAGCGCTGTGCCATGTGCGCCGGGATGACCCTGCTTGAGCGGGGGGGTTGGACCAGGGGTCCCTTCCAACCTGACCCATTCTGTGGTTGTACCTTCTTGGTGGATGCTGCCTTTGGCCTCGGCTGACCCAGCGCACACCTGTGGGGTTGTGCTGACCGCAAACCTAAAAACCCCTAATGCTGATAAAACTGCCGGCTCGCCCAGCCGGCTCCGTGGGTTTCGTCATCCTTTCTCTGCGTTTCACAACAGTGAGGTGTCACTGTGACCCGTTTTGAGTGTTGTGTGTTGGTAGCTGAGTCGTGCCAGTGGCATCTGTGAGGGAAAACACAGCCTTGGCTCTGTGTGCTCTTCAGGATGTGAAGCTGTGCAAACCTCAAAGTGCCTGAGGAAAGAGTGGTTTAGTACAGGCATCCCTAGTGTGGATGCAGGGAGTTCTTACTGTTTTTTTCAGTTTTAAATTCTTCATGTGTATAGCTGCATTTGTGTTAATCAGTGTATTGCACATAGGTGGTCGTTTTAGTACAAATCTAAAGTAGAGGCCTAAAATGTGCCTGGTCATTGGAGGGGAAAGAAAACCCCCAAATCTGTTAATGCCCAGGCTTCAAAGTTGTTTTGTATAAACTGAAAATTTAACTTCAAGTTAAATCTCTAGTTAATTAGACTGGCAGAAGATTTCTCTCAAAAAGGAAAAAATATGTATGGCTTACATTGTTTTGCTCTGCTTTTCTCTTTACAAATGTATTTATTAATCGAGGCTTATATTATTATGGATCATAGAAGTTGACTGCTATGGGATGTTTGCCGGTGTAAGAACTTCAAATTTTTTTGAAAGCTTTCAGGGAATGTGACCAGTGTATGTTATTGAAAACACTGGTGGGAAGATGATGTCCACAGAGGGTTTACTTTAATATTCCCTTAAAGTATGTTTGAAATCTGTTGTAGGATGTGAGGGATTGCTTTTTGTAGTTTTGTTTTGGTAGTGGTGTGTTTTTTGGTAACTTTGTTTTATGTTTAATTTCAGGGAAAGCCCTTGCAGAAGGTGGATCAGCTCGGACATCGCTTCTTATTTTAGTGTCCATCTTCTTATCAGCTGCTTTCCTTATGTTCCTGGTGTATAAAAATTTCCCTCAACTTAGTGAGTAAGTATATCAGGAAATATTAATTTTTAATTAATTTGCTTTTCAGTATCAAGTTGGAGAGGAACCTGTATGGGAATGTAACAGTCTGACTCACAGAGCTGTACTTGCCCTAGGTTTCTGTTGTACAGTTGCAATGCCCTGTTTTGAAGTGTTACCCCCTGTCACATTAGTAGTGGTAACTGACTTCTCCAGCTGAGAGCCAGATGGTGCTTAGTTAGGGCTGGGTTCATTTCAGAATTCCTCATGCACTGGTATAACTGGAAGCTGTCACCAAAAGGTGAAATCCTTCTTCCTTCTTAGCTAAGCTTCACATTCTCTTTTTCTCCTTTTTGGCATCTAGTACTGATGCTGGGAAGGTAGGCAGGTTGACAGGATGGAAGCCTGCTTCTCTGACCACTTTGTTTTTTCCTTTTAGTGGTTAATTTCCTGTCTGATTAAGTTGCTCAACAACTTCAGTTTGCAACAGCCCAATCCCTAAGTGTGATGCAGAGGGAGTGAAGACACTTAGTTGTGCTGCCCAGGGTTGCACCAGATTAAGGTGTGACATGAGATTTTCCCATGAAAAGCTTTATTTGTTTGCGAGGTGAAGTTCTGCCTCTCTTGCTGCACTTCAAATGTTACAGCTACAGTTTGCTTTGGCTGAAATGTTGACCATTTTCAGTTGCCAAGGTTTGGTTTGCGTAATTCTTTGTCTTTGAAGAGAAAAATCCTTGAAGCAGAGGATTGTACTGAATAAAAAAAAAGGTTGCAGATATCTAAAATTGGGGATTTTCTAGTATAAACCACACTGTAAATACTAAGTGTTCATCTGAGAACATAATCACAATAATAATGGTTTGTTTGCTGAGGTTTAGTGATGTAGTGTATTACTTCTACATTCAGTAAGTAGTTGTACTATACTGTTTGATTATATTTCCATCATTCCTGCTTTTTTTTATCTCTCCAGAGAAGAAAGAGAATGTATAAAGGTTCCTAGAGATATGGATGATGCAAAGGCCTTGGGAAAAGTCCTGTCCAAATATAAGGACACATTTTATGTTCAAGTGTTAGTGGCTTATTTTGCCACATATGTCTTGTATCCTTTTTCTGACATAAAGAACAGTTTTGATATAGTCATACTTCTCTGAAAAAATAAATGAAAAATACAAATTGATAAATTCTTGATCATGGGTGATGAAGTTTAATATACCTAGGAGTGTTTATGAATAGACACAAATATTTTAAAATCTTTGAACTTAAAAACATTTCTCTGTGTATTAGGGTTGGTCTCTAGTGTTACGCTAACTTTTTAAATTAATATTTAACTTTTTAAGGGAAAACTGATACTGCTGCACTGCTCTTCCTTGAGACATTCCAAAGGGCCATATAAGGATATTTTACAGACTATTTAACAGTATTTCTTAAGGAAAAGTGTTTTGAGCCTTCTTTTATCTCTGCAGTGCCCACATTCAAAAAACCAAATCTGTCCTTTTAGAGAGAGCTGGATTTCTGAAGTACTTTCTGTCTAGGGGCACACAAAGGCTATCTGTGTTCTGTGTTAACTTCTTTTTTCCTGAGTGTTGAATATATTAATTAATCATTAAACACACTCTTGAATGGAACACTTGACGAAAGGTTAATAACTTAAAAGCTGTACAAGAGGTTTGTTTCACAGTTTTAATGCAGAAAGCTTTCGTAACTCAGAAAACTTAGCACTGAAAGTACCATCAGTGATTATCCTTTACCCCATTCTTTTAAAGTGTATTTCACAAATAATAGGTTTAGGAAGAAAATTAAAGTGCTAGTTTCTGTATTAACAAGAAGTAGAATATAATTGGCTGTTTATTGAGCTGCTGTAGCAGCTGATGTGACGACATCCACTGTCTCAGCAGTAGACTGTGATCCTTTGACAGGTTTGTTACAGTTATCTCCGAACCTTGACACTTGCTTAGCAGAAGCTGTGCGGGTTTTAGTGGACTTAGGAAGATTATTTGACTTTTTAATATTTTGGTCAATTCAACTCAGATAAAATAGTTTGCAGATTTTTTTTTTTTCTTCATAAATTTTCATTGTGAAGTGGGTAATGCATCCTAGTCTCAAGTGTGTCTAGCAAGCCTTAAGCTCAACAACCTGTTTGCTTATGCTGCAGAAACTTAGTTTCTGCCTTTTTGAAAATTTCTGACTGAAATTAGTGATCATGCCTCATAGTCAGTGATTACACCATGCCTCTTTGTAAGGAAGTAGTAGGTGCCTTCATACATTTCAGTTTTCCATGAAACTTGTAGTTATGGGCTCGGACAGTCCTGTGAACTTCTCAGAGAATATCTGAAACCACCTATCTCTAGTTAACAATATAAATTCAGAAGTA
Organism: Calyptomena viridis; assembly: GCA_013390005.1. Classification (NCBI taxonomy): domain Eukaryota; kingdom Metazoa; phylum Chordata; class Aves; order Passeriformes; family Eurylaimidae; genus Calyptomena; species Calyptomena viridis. The sequence goes on along the minus strand of WEIV01018861.1, from coordinate 8,807 downwards.
TGTGTTGCCTGGAAGTCACAATAAATCCTCAGTGTCAGGTGTAGCACAGATGGAGAGAAAAACACAGATGGAGAGAAAAATGTAGTCAACTTTTATTTAGTGACTTTTTGTATATAAAATGATGAATCTATCCCTTGGTCTGGTCTTGAATTTCTTGTGCTACTCCACAAACATATTTTGAAGGAAGGATCTTGAGAGGCTATGCCTGTTTATGTATTTTCAAATTGCAACATGTATCTTGACAGCTTAGAAAATTAAGAAGTGGATAGCTTTTTAAAAATGTGATTTGCCTTGACTAAGATGCATCCAGCTTGCAAACATTTGCTATTCCTGGCTCTATATTTCTCAGTATCCTGTCAGGGTTTCTTTATCCCTTTCCGCTGGCCTTATTTCTTGTTTGTTTGGTAAGTATGGAAAACAGTTTGTGAGGACATATATTTCTATATCTTTGGAATACAGCCAAGTATCTGAGCAGCTTTGTGTTGGAAATGATCAGAGTGAGACAAACAGGGATATATTTCAGTTTTTGAGGAACGAATGAGTTTGTATTTAGCTCTGTTGTGAAAACAGTGTTACCCACAAAATTCACTGCACAGCATTGGGTGGTGATCCAAAACACTGAGTTGTGTCTTCAAGTTTTCTTAAGAATGAAGGCATTTGAGTGTGAGTCAGAAGAGTTTCCTTTACTCTAAATTTGTTTAGCATCTGCCAGAACCCAGTTGTAATTTCAGAACACAATTACTGTGGTTTTATTATCGCACTGAAAAATACATCTGTTTTTAAATGGCTTAAATACACAAGAAGCTTAATTAATGTGATATATGTTACCAACATGCTTCAAAAAATGTCATGTGCAGGAGGTGCAATTGTAATGAGCCTTAGTATTGAGGATAAGATGATTGAGTAGGTAGGACCACATCGCTGAATTTTCTAGTTGTAATCTCTTTAATGCCATTTTGCCCCCTATTTGCAAAGCTTTCACTGTTCAAAATCTTAAAACTGCAGAAGCACTCGATGTTAACTGGTAACATTCAAAGTAGGCAACATCAATTAGTTAAGATTGATCTAAATGCCATGGAAATAAAAGAAGTGTCTTGGGTCAACAGTATTCTTAGGGAGTGTGTACATACTGTTGAGGAGAGCGTGAATGGAGGACCACATGGAAACAGCTTCCAGACAGACTGTAGTAGTGATACAAGGCTGAGATTAGAGTTTCTGCTCATTTGTTGTCTTTTTTTTTTTCAGTGCTCAGGACTTGGAGCTTCATTTTGCTATATGCTTTCATACTTAGTGGGACGTCCTGTTGTATACAGATATTTAACAGAAAAAGCAGTAAAATGGTCAGAACAGGTAAGGTTTCTAGAGGTGCTGGAGTTTATGATACAAAATGTGTAGTGGAATAGCATAGCAATCTAGGAGGTGCTGTGCACATGTATCTAGTTACAAAGAAGGGATTCTGACTCTTCTTTGACACTGTGTAGTTACTTTCTCTGTGTGCTTTTAAACAGGGGGGAGTATTCCTGATTTTATGGTATTTCCCATGAGATAGTTGTTCATGCCTAGGAAGAGTTTGCAACTGATCACCCCTTGGTTTAGGTAGTGTCAGTAGAAAACCTCTCCAGTTTCAGGTGATCCAAGTAATCGGTCTAAGCATCAGGACTAATGAAAGCTGGGCTTGTGTTTTTGTAGGGGATGAGAACCTGTAGCTCTGTGTCTGATGGCAAAACCTTAATTTGAGGATGTTGTTATAGTTGGAGAATGTAGAAACTTTCTCTTACAGTATCTGGTAACATTTTTTTCAGCAAGCCTGAATTGTGAGAGGAAGCTAAAGGTTTTGAAATATAAAAACTACAATTGTGATTTGTACTGGACCTTATGTCTCTTTCTTTGATACTCTGAAACATGTTCAAACAAATTCTTTTTTTTTTGCAAGTATGAAGCACAATTTACTACTGTTCTCTGTTCAGGATTTTTTGAATCGCATAAAAATACTTTAAACTTGTTTCTCATTAGATAAGATACAGAGCTGTGTCTGGCATAATTGACCTCCCTAAATAATACAGTAGTGTTTTGAATCTTGACCCAAATAAATCTTAATGTTACAAAATTATAAGATCAAGATTATATTGTGTGATAATCTTGATATACTACTCTGAGTAGCAAATGGTTCCTATTTCCATTAGTGGAAGTGAATGTGTGATTTAAATTACATGTGCAGCTCATACCTCAATGCTTCCAGGTTAATTGGACTGTATCATGCTTCCATATTGAGGGCTAAGCCACTTTATATGCAGCATTAATATTTAGATATTTGTCCTTCACTAAGATTTGAAAGCCCTAGAGTGTTATTACTGAACAAAAGCAGAGCTCCTCTGATTGTGGTGTTACAGCTGAATCTAAATTTGGCTGAAGTTGAAAAACAGGGTTGTGCCTGGGGTGAGTTGGTATGTGAGATTTCGGATGGAATTGCAATCAGAACAGGTTTGCTTTCAACTTTTTGGGGCCAGATGACTGTGTTTGGGCTTAAACTTGGTGAAGGTCTGCCAGGGTAGGCCAGAAGTGGTGGATGCTTTGCTATCCTGGTAACTTGGTTTGAGGTTACACTTGTTTGACAGGGCTGATGTGCTAAAGCCAGGCTGGAAGGAGAAGAGGCCTTGTTGTAGCAGGCTTAGGGCTGAGAGTATGAGTAAAACTGTGAATGAAGTTGGAGCTGTTGTCCTTGCTCCTGGGTAAATGTTAATGTCAGGCATTCTAACATAACGGGGAGGCAAGTTTTGTGACTGGTGACAGCAGCACCTGGTAAGTTCAGAGCCATAACCTGGGTAAGTTTCCAAGTGAGGAATCAAGCTGTGTTTCAAGTTTGATCACGAGTTAGGACAGAACGGGTTGAGGAACAAACTTTGCTACTTCTCGCAAAAGCTTTAGGAATGAGATTTACAGGCTGGCTGTGTTGGTGGGGCTGCACTTAGGCAGAGGTTGCTGTGCTGAAGTTGGTCAAGGCCTGCTGCTGTGCCTCATGACTCGCTTGCTGCTGGACTTGGCTGGTTCAGACACATCACCACCGTGCTCTGCCACAGACGGGTATTTCCTGATTATTTTCAGTACTATTTACAGGTGATTCACTGGTGACTCTTCCCCACGTCATGAATTAATTAACTGATTTTTATGTTTGCAACTTGGAAACGTCTATAAAAGATAGGACCCCCTCTGTTAGTAAAATCATTGTATTTTTCAAGACAGGGATTTTTTTACTTATTTTGTTTTTGTTTTTGTTTGGCAGGTTGAACGACACAGAGAACACCTCATTAACTACATAATATTTCTGAGAATAACACCTTTTCTTCCCAACTGGTTTATCAATATAACATCTCCTGTAATCAATGTGCCATTGAAAGTGTTTTTTATTGGCACTTTCCTAGGTAAGAATTGTGGCTCGTGAGCCACAGTTTGGGGTGGCCAGAAGAAGGGGTCTGTAGCCTCTCCTTGTATGTGTTACTCAGCTGAGATCACACCTACTGGACAGCTGAAAGATTCCACAGGAATGTTGGTTCTTTACTTAGTTCTATGTGTGGAGCTTATGGCATGAAAAGATTTTAGTAGTCAGGACTATGCTGATGTGCTGGATGAGAGTTAATGAGCCCAGGGTTAATTACTTGCTTAAGCAAACATACACTATATGAACACTTTATTAGTATCTTTTTGTCCTGATCCATGACTATTCTGTTCATGACTGTGACCTATTATATGCTCCTATTTTGAGCTCAGCATAATTGTGTGAAGATGTATGTGACTTTAATCTGAAACATTGATTGGGAAGGTGAGAAATAATGTTCTCCATTAAAACATGTCATCTGAGGAGTGAATTAATAATTTAATGAATGTAGTGCTAAACACTTTAGGTTTTTTAATAGGCATATTTTTGCCAACACTTTTTAATCTGGTTAGGAAACAATCCATATTTTGCCTTTATAAACTTAAATAAAATGAGTTTGTAAATAGACAATGTGCACTCTGCAGAGTCTGAAGAGCAGAGATTATTTGCTTAGTCCTCTATGTTTGAGTTTGTGTTAAAAATACTAAGAATAGCATAAAACTGTTCTTTCGATAATGGGTTTTTGTCTTTGAAATCTGTATTTACAGCCCTCTTAAAAAACTACAAGGCAACAAAATCTCATACTTTTGATGTTAAAAGGTGAATGACTAATTTATGTTTTTTTTTTTTACCCTAACAAGCTGGTTTTTCATCCTTTCCCTCCTCCAGGTGTGGCACCACCGTCTTTTGTAGCCATTAAGGCAGGAACAACGCTGTACCAGCTTACAACAGCAGGGGAAGCTGTTTCCTGGAACTCTGTTTTTGTTCTCATGATTCTAGCCATCCTCTCCATCCTACCAGCTCTCTTCCAGAAGAAACTGAAACAGAAGTTTGAATAAGGATCAAACTGGACCAGAATTTCCCATACTTCATCTCAGGATCAGCACTTCTGATATTTGTATATTTGCTTTTCTATTGGATCTTAAGCAATTAAAGAGGAGGCTTGTAATTGATAAGAATGTCTTTAAATGAACACATGGCCTTAAACTGAAGGAACTGTGTTCAGAAATGTACTGCATATAATTTTGGAACCAAACCATCAGTGTTTTACTTTGGGAGGGTGTGTGTGTGGCTCTCAGGATGAGGGAGTGAAAAACATAGATGTAACATTTTGCTCCAGTTACATGCAGAGCAGAAATTGTCATGTAGACATACAGATGATGCTTTCTAACACTTGCCAGGAAAAAACCTCTTAATTATTCTGTCCAAGTTTGTAACATTCTCTGTAGGCTTGCATGTGATCTGGTCTGAGAGCATTTCTCACTAACAATATTTCCCTTTGTTTTTGCCTTTGGGAGTTTCAAAATAAGAACATAATACAATAACGGTGCTCAATCAGAAACAAAGGTTTTTTGCAGTACTTTAACTACAATGTTATTCTCATCTTGTTTATTTCCTTCTATTTATTAGTGCTGTGTGGAATTAAATACTTGAACCTACATCTGCTTTACTAACTGGATTAACGAAGACGAAGTGTCACATCGTTCCCTCTCATCCTCTGTTAAATTTTACTCTGGGAGAGGATATAGGAGGGGAGAGAGCAGCTTAGAATTTTTATCTTGACTGGCTGATGATTAAGTTCTAATTTTAATTTTTTTAATGTTGATTATTTTACCAATAGTTCACTTGCATAGATTTATCCTGCCAATTTATGAAAGTGATTGTATGGTTATATGAAACTTTCAGTTCTCAAGTGATTTTAAAACGCTTAAGCAGTGTAATATTACCATTTCTCAAGCAATATGTAGAGGGTATAAAATCCTTCATTGCAGCTTGATTAGCTAGAAGAAATGTCAGGTACACAAATTGGTGCAGTTCCTATTAGCTGATTCCAAATATGGTCAAAGCAGGATGTACCAGCAGGCCCTTGTGTTGGTGTGTATAAAAATGAAAGGAGGGTTCCATTGTCTGCTAAGTCAGTAACTGGCAACAGGCAACCAGGTCTGATTCATCTTCAGTAGAAATATGTGTATTCTCAGTAAGGTATATGATACCTCTCCTTGTGTGCTTCCAGCTGTTCTAGTTTGTTGTATTGTCAGTGGAATCCCATAAAACGAGGCCCTGAGCAGAGAGGAACTGGGGAGCACGTTGAAGTTGTATCCCACTGAAACCAGTGCTGCTTACATGCTTTAAGTTCATGCCCCTGCCGTGTCTTGCCGAAATGGGGGCTGACACATCAGCATAAGCTCCAGTTCCAGGGCTTATTTGTCTGTATCCTCATGTTAACTCATGATCATATCATAGATCTTTGAGATATAAGAGCACAGTTCCATAAATGTGATAATGTGAAAGGTACTGGTACCTTTAAAGGGTTTATTTGTTTTGTAACAAAATATTAATTGACTCTTTCATTTCATCACAGTATTACATGTAAATATATAGTAAATATTATTGATACACTAGTTGTCTTTTATTTAAATCTGGGCTACACAGTAAATGGTATTTTTTACATAAGGAATTTGTATCAGTTCTGTTTGCAAGTTTATTGTAAGATCATTCAGCTTCGGCAATTATTTTGTTATTTAGAATTTGCTCTAAAAGTGTACTTTGACATTTAAAACTGAACAGTGATTACTTTTATTGCTGCTGTTCTAATCTCTAGAGCACTTCCACCCAAGGGTTTTATTCCATAGTAAACCTCACATTTAGCCATGTGAGCAAGTGTCCTCTGGACTACAGTGTGAAGCTGCTGTACATTTACAGCCTACTTTCCTGCATAGTTAATTTTTCATGCAGATGAGCTCTCAGAATAAATTACCTGCTACTTACTGTCCAGTGGCTTTTTTCAAAATTTGTCTAAATTTCTGGTCAATGACATGCTGTTGTAAAATCCCTTCTATGCTGTGTAAAGTCAATGATTTGGTGGAACCTTGACACTAAAGAAAGAACTGAGCTATGTTTCAATTAACTATGCTATTGCTTTTTCATTGAGTTCTGTTTCACTGTGTAGATGGGATCAGGCTTTATTACTCAAAACCTGTGTTTCAGCCATAAGACTGGATTCCCATCACAACTACTGAAAGCCTTAAAACCTTAAAAAGGTTGAAAATAAGGTTCTTTACTTTTTCAAAACCTTTTTAACCTGTCCCTTCTGTGTTTATCTTCAGCTGCCAACAGCCTGAGGTGGTTTGCTACCCTGTGAGGAGTTCTGAGGGAGTAAGGCAGGCCTTGTGAAAAAGGCCAAGAAAAGCACTGTGCTGAATACTGTACTAGCCTACTCTTTCCTGTAGGGAATCCAGCAAGTGATCCAAGAGAGAGCCATAACATTTTGACAGAAAAACAGTGGCTACTGTGAAACACACAAACTAGAAGCTTTCAGGAAATCAGAAAAGATACAGCTTTGTTTTTTAATTGCAAGGGATTTGGAGTTGTTGGGTGATCTGTTTATCTTTTGGAATTTTTTGTGATACCTGCACGACATCGTTACTAAGTGTCTCTTGCAATTTCATAATAAAGCTATTATATAAAATATGAAACACTGTATTTTTTGAGTATAATGAAGCATGCTGAACTTCCCATGAAGTTTAATTTTTTATTAACCTGTTTAAAAGGGGTGAGTTCTTCATAAATGGTATTTTTAATGACTGATTAAAAATTAAACTGAGCTGATTACATCTGTAAATGTGATTAATTCTGTTTCTCCCTTTATTTCAAAATAAGTAGGTGAACCTAACTTCCTTTTCTCTCTGAAATTAATTTCTCACATGATTTGCACTGCAAGGCAACTGAGTATGACTTGGTTTATCTCCTCAAATAAAACTATTTACATAATTTGCCTTTTTTTTTTTCTTTATGCATTAATCCCTGATGGAAGGCCTCTGTACCAAACTTATTTCCATTTATATTCACCTTCCCCTAATATTCTGTCAAGTCCAGTTTATGAAATGCTTTTTTTGCCTTGTATAGAAAGTATGCTGAAAGCTTGCTGAAAGAGTATGACAGAAGAAATAAAAGTTAGAAAATGAGACATCTTTCTTTAAAATGCTACTGAATGATGCTGTTACGCAAAGTCAAAACTGGTTTTTTGTCTTTAGGTAACTGAAAATTTTTGCATGTTGTTCCTGAGAATTTTCATGATGTATAGCTTCTGTCCTAACCCATTTTTATTGTAGTAACTAAAATGCAGTGTGAATTACCCTGCTTTGAGAGGTGCTGCCTGCCTCACACTGCAGTTTACTCTGGATGAAGCTGAACAAGCAGCAGAATCGACTCCGCCAGGCACTTGATCAAGGACTCAAACACCCAGCAGCTCCTGCAGGTACACTTAATTGTAAGGACTAACTGTAATAGAAGCTTTTGTGAGAGATGTTGCTACAGGAATGAAATTCATACCTCTAGTGTTTTGCACTGGAAATTAATATTAGAGAGGAACAAACCAGGATTTCTTTCTGTTTCTTAGTCACATTTTTTTTTTCATTCTTGTTAGTGGTAGCAGTTAGCTCCCACTACTCCCCGAGTTAAAGCATAAAAAATCTTACCTTCTGGTCACATTGCTTCATTCAAAATCAGGTTTGGCACAGTGAGTGGATCCTGTCCCAGAAGTGTCTGTCCATTCCTTGGCACTGCACCAGGATCCAGATTAAGTTTTTCAAATTTCTCCCGAAGAGAAGTGAATTACTCTATTTATAACCAATTGATGTCTTGCAATGACAGACATTTATAATTCTCAGCTGGTGGCTCTTTAGCTCCAGGTCACCCAAACTGAAACAAGTTACAGCCTTTTAATAATGGCAATTAATATAAATAAGAGTATAATATGTTTACTAACATATTACTAACTCCCAGTTCTTAAAAATACTCCACCTAGTGTAATAATTCATGTTTCCTTGTTTTATAGTACCCAAGGAGGAATCTGGGTCTGGACTATGAGAGCTAAATCAGTGACTGGTGTATATGCAAGAAGCCTCATAAAAGCTCCTTTCTGTGTATAGTCTTCCAAACACAGAGAATTCTGCTCATGTACAGCTGTAGGAACTCAGGGATCTCTGTAGCCTGAAAAGGTTAGTAGGCTCTGGAGAGGACTGGGAATGCTGCAGTGAGAAGTAACTTGTAAAATTCTGCCTTGGAAGTAAGATGTTATAGTCATAACTCCTGATTTTTCTTTCACAACCTAGCCCTGAGCAGTTGTATCCAAAACCTGGAATTTCAGTGTTTACAGTACTTGGAGGAATTCCATGTCATGAAGAAGTATTCTGAGCAGATCACTAAATCATTC
>WEIV01018858.1:374-67497 GCA_013390005.1 Calyptomena viridis | reverse complement strand
CATAATTTGAGTTATCCTGTTTGTCCTACATTACATCTGGCTGGTGCCACTCAACGCCAATGATCTTGTCATTATGGTTTTGTGGTTTAAGAGCTGCAGAATTGTGAATTTTTGCCCCCCGAACTCTGATCGTGCTGTACAATCTTTGGCATCTTAGGTGCATCAGAAACTAATTTGCACCTTTCAGTCGTGCAAGTGCCCAAATGCAGTTTTGCAGGGAAAACATATCTTTCTCAGCTGATTTAGTCAGTGGATTGTGAATACAGTGACTGAAAGCTTGGAAAACTAAAGGAAGTTACAAGAGAGAAGTTGCTGGACAAAGCCAGCAGTGATACGTAGTTTGGCAGCTGAACTAAGACAGTATTGGGTCTGAAAAGAACTTTCTCTGGAAGACAGATGTCTCTGTCAGGATGTAGCAGGCCTCTTGAGGTCCTCCTTATGTGTTTTTGGGGCTTGATAATGAAGGAAAGATGAATCTGTGAGCACTGGCATGAAAGCAGGGACTGGGAAGTTCCCTGTCACTTTTGTCTCATGGCAGCATTCTTCTCCCATTCTTCTCCTCTGGAATTAGTGTTATTTGGTAACATGACTTTGTTGCTATTTTTAGTCAGTGGGTTTGTCAGTGAGGATATTTTAAAATGTTAAAGAGTTGTTGTTGCTCAGATGTGGAGGAATAGTCCCTGTGTATTTCTTATTGAAACCAAACCTGTGGAAAATCTCCAACCATAACTTTTTAAGACTAAGTTGTTAAGTTACGAAATGGATTGTAATTCATAGACTGGAGAAAGCCAGCTAAATCCTGGGAAATCAGCAGAAGGAGGAGGGTGTATGTAATAGCTGGTGAGAGGATGTGTGTAAATCAGGAGTGTAATAGAGCTGTGAAAATAGCAAATGTCAGCCAGTGATGGCTGGATCTCCAGCTGGAGCAGGGAAGTTACTGTGCCATTGTGCAAACACTGATGAACTCTGCTCTGGAACAGTGCACCCAGTGCTGACCAGGCTTGTTCAGTACCTGACCTAAAATTGGAATTAGTGCATGGAAGAGCAACACAAGGAGCCTGTCTCAGGAGATGAAAAAACTTCCTTTCCTTGCTTATCTCTAGCTGCTAGGCAGAGAGTGAAATAATATGATTGCTATCTAGAAATATCTCTGGAGGGGAAGACAGGTGAAAATAACTGTTTAAGCCAAAAAAGTGTTCTGCAGAAATCTGTAGGCATAATTTAGCCTAGAAGGTATCATCATTAGTTATTAGATGTAGACTCCTAACTGCTGGAACAATGAAACTGTTCTGGAAGAGTCAAAACAACTAAATACTTTCATGAATTTAAAAAGTTTGAAAAAGGGGAATCATTGGATGCCTTCAAAGCACCAGGACATGATGAAGATGGTCCTTTTTGTTCTTGGTTAACTACAGGCAGTACATGAGGTCTGTAGTCAAAGTGTCAAAGAGCTTGGAGAATATTCATAATTTCTATGCATGAAAAGGTCTGTAGCTTTCAAAAGATAACATGCCTTAATAAAATTCACTTCAGTGCCAAAATTGTTACTGTTATAGCAGCCTCAGTTAACATCCTCCCTGGTAGTCTCAGGAACTAGAGGCTGTAATGACCACAGCTCTCCCTGTCCTGTCAGAGCCTGTCCCTCAAGGTCACATCTAGTGCCAGTGCTTGGGCTGGACAGGGACATGCACGTGGTCAGTTCCCCCTGAAATTGCTCTGTGAATTGATAAAAAATTTCATTGCCCTCTGCTGAAAACGGAGAGGCAGATCCAGCACCATTTGTGAGCAGAAAAATTAGCCTTGAGCTGAAATAAATACTAGTAAAGTGCATCCTTTAGAGCTCTGAAGGCAAAGGAAATACAGTGTAATTGTGGTTCAACTTCATGTGTTAGAAATGCAATTCCAGTTTAAACCTCATTCTAAAAGTCTGCATTAGTCTTTAAACACAGAATTACTTTTCAAGATTACACAGTAAAGCATTTAATTTTCTTAATTTAATTTTCACGATACTTTGATCGTATAGCAGCAGTTGGGGAACTACTTTCTTGTTCTGTCTTTCACCTCTTCATTTAATTATAAAGTTTGATCGTTGTCAATCTCCAGGAGAAGAATAATGATTTTGTTTTAGAATAAAAGGATGTCATTTACACATGAAGTCATGCTGGCTTCCTAAGCACAAATGATGTTACTATAAAACAGATATTTGAAAAATAAACAAATGGCCCTCCATCCTCCAAAGCTGAAGCAGCCTCTTAAATTATATATTCTTTACTGGATTTATTTGTTATTGATATACAATTATTTTATTTTTTGTCTGATCTGAAAAGATAATCTTGTTGTAAAAGGCAAATAATTATTATTTCTAATTTGTATTTTATTCTGTAGAAAAGTTAAGCCTTTGATAAGAAACACTAAGCACTGAACAATAAAGAGTCTAAAGTCAAACATCAGGTCTTTGTACCTGCTGTGTGTATGGATGTGTATTTATATATCCATGAGAGTGTGTATTTATATGTATCTTGTGTGTGTGTGTGTACACAATCACAACAAACCCATTTGGTTCTATGATTGCAAAATAAACTTTATTTGAATTACTGAAGCTTGAGGTACAAAGTTCCATTAAATAACCTAAATCAAATCCCCAGAAGTGCAGATTGTAACTAGAGTACATGTAACATTTGAACAACTTATTTTAAGTGCATTAGGTGTTGACCTTGTTACTGCTGATGAAATGCATACATACATCAATAAGGATATATATTTCTATGTACACATAGTTTTTTGGTTGTTTTCGTTCCAAAATAAACATTTGCTTTGCAGGTGCGATTTTTACTTTGCATATATTCTGTACTATGCACATTTTGATTTATATGGAGCTGAATATTGTATGTTTTTGAGAATATTCTTAAAGTACCACTGGGATACAGAATGACAATGAAGGACAAGACAGGAATTCAGAATTATTCTGATAAATAGAAATCCTTGTCAGGAATGGAGTTATCCCTCAGGAATGTTATAGGTAAAGTTTATTCTGCCTTATGGCCTGGTGATGGACTACATGACCTTTCAAATTCTCCTCCAGCCCTATTTTATGAATCTGAGATCAATTCATTCTGGCATTTGACAGCAGCTGTATTTAGACTATAGATTATTCTACTACCTTTAATGCTTTTAATAGGTCTGTTTTGTTGTTGTTGTTTTTTAATTTACAATTTTTGAACTTGAAACACTTTATATAAAATGTATTCTTACTTACTTGAAGATGGGTTTCCTTTGGCTGTTTATCAAACATGTATTCTTTCCAGCCTAAAGCATGTTACAATGCTGAATTTCTATGAGAGGTTACAAGGCTATAAATTACTGCTCTTTAACATAAAGATATCTCAGGGTTTATATGCTGTTAATCCAATGTTATTGCCATTAGTGGTAATAACTAAGAGATAATTCACTTCATTTGGAAAATGAAATCCTGATTCTCAAAGTAGTTTTAGTGACACTCAGCCTGGAATCAGATTATTCTTTACAGCATGTTAAAGTCATGGCAAGGTGGTCTTCAGCTTGCAAGTGTAATTTGTTCTCACAAATAGGTAATCTTGTTAAAATATTGTCAGGTTAATCAAAATTGATTTGCATGTGCTAAACCCAGTGAATGCTAATAAAGTATCAGGTTAGGAAGCTTTAATAGCAGTTTTAAGTCTTTGATAGTTTCCCATTATTCTTGAATGGAATGACTCACTGGATTTGTGGAAACATTTTAAAGTCGTTCCAAGGCTGGTTACAAATGCACTACAGGTGAAAGCATCTCCTTTAGAAATATATTTTCAAAAACCTTACAGTGTGAATCACTGTATTTGTTACACCTCATATGCAATGATTTTGTTCTTCAAACCATGTTAGGGCTTTGTGATTTTGATACTCTGTTATCTGTAACTATCTTGCCATTGTTTACAAGTAATGTTTAAAAATATATTTAAAATTGTAATTTAAATTATTACATGGCATATCTGTGGTGCAAGAAAATGCATTTAGAACTTCTGTACATTCCATTTGAAAGATAATCCCGTGTAATTGTGAATTTGTTAGCAGACACGGTAAAATATTTTAGTAATTATATGATTATCAATATGGGGTATTCAAGATATTGAAATGGCAAAGAACAAAATCTTCCTTTTCCCAGAGCCACCATGAGCTTTGCACTCTGATCACACCCTTTAAAACTTACAACATCTTATTTTCTTTCAACAGAAAGCTTTTCTTTACAGACTATGGGAATGCTGCCAAGGTGGAGAGATGTGACATGGATGGAATGAACAGGACGTGGATAGTAGACTCTAAAATTGAACAGCCAACTGCTCTTGCACTCGACCTCATCAATAAATATGTTTACTGGGTTGATATATATCTGGATAGTGTGGAAGTTGTTGACTACCAAGGGAGAAAGAGGCACATGATAATTAAAGGCAGACAAGTAGGTATTTATTTGCAAATCAGTAGAAAGTAACAATATCAATAACTGACCATATGTAATGCTAACAGCTACAGGAATTTCAGAATTTTTTTTTTCCTTTTTAGTTCAAATGTATTAGACCTTAAAAGGTGCATCCACATGTTTTGTTTTATCTGTAATTTATCCAGTTTTGCAGCCTATGGACATGCTTCCATGCCGTGTCTCATCAACAATATGAGGCAATGAAAAGGTGCCGGGAGATAAATCATTAATGACAAGATGTTGTTACCCATTCAGGAATGAGAGACTAACAGGCAAAATAATGTGAAAAAAATAGAATTGCAAAAATTTACACATTCAGAGTAATCTGGATGCCCTTAAATCTTATTTTGTCGATGGCAATGATGTTTTTTCCCAGTTGATCCAGATGTTCAGAGTCATATATACAAATGCTGAGACTCTATGAGTCTTTGAGCAGGAGTATTTCAATCCATTAGTGTTGCCTCAGCTTGGAGAGTGGGGTAGTAGGTAGCAGGGAAAGGAAGAGTTCCCTGGCAGTTGTGAGTCTTGCATAAATGGAGGGAAAATTAGCAAAGACCAAAGTGTTCTGGTTGCTACTTGAACTCCCAGAGCTGGTGTGGGCACTGTGTTTACATCTCCTTCTGCCTGAGGTTAAACAGGGAATGTAAAAATGTGCAAACAGAATAAACACTTTACCTTTTCTGCTGTCATTCTTTGCTTCCAAGTAATCACTGTTTATCGAGAGACAGTTGGTTAGAATAACTGGTCTCTTAAAATAGGCACAAAATGTGACAAAAAAGCAGTGTAAGTGGTGATTTGGCAAATACCTTTCAATTTTTTTACCAATCTATTCCCAGTCTTTAACCAGTTGTTCTGGAACAACAGGTCTTATAATTTTTTAGGATAAATAATTCAAAAACCAAAGTCATTTTCAGAAGCAATTAACAAAAACCTTTGCAGGCTTGTAACAGAATTGTGCTGGTGTCATAGGAGAGATGCTTGTTCTTTCTCTTCTTGCTGAAACTTAGGTGCAAAGGAGGATATTTTATCAAGTTCAGAGGAATTCTTTCTTCTCTAAACCAGCTAAGAGAGGAGAAGGAGATTTTATTTTTTTTTCTTAATATGGATGAAGGACATTAAAAACTTTGATCACTCAGTAGGTCACTGCTGTCACAAAAGGCACTGGTTGTCTTTCCACTCAAATGAAAAATTGGTGATTTCACCAGGTTTTGTGCTGCATTTACCATGATTTAGAATGACTGTTTCCCCGAGTTGCTCCTCCAAGGAAGCAGCTGACTAGAAAACTATTTGCAAGAAATTTTAGGGATGAAAATTTATTATGTAAATACAAGCAATTGTACTCCCAAAGATGTGTTTTCCAAATGAAAGTCTGGGAGACTTTCAAAGGACAATTCTTTGTAGCAAGCAGCATTCCCACTCATGCATGAGATAGCTGGAAAGCTTCATGAGATGTAAAAAAATCAAAAATGCATAAATTAAATACAAATAATTAGGTCATTATAAAATATATTGTAAAAAGAGTCACATAGTTTTAATAGTGTTAATATAGAAAAGCTCACATGGGATATAAATTGTAAAGATTTAAACTGAGTGCAAATGGAAATAAGGAAGAAAGGATTATAATTCAAAGGAGAATTCTACAATTTGGTACAGATGCATCTTATTTTCAAGGCTGTTTTCCATCTTACTATAATTGGACTGAATTTCTCTTGGGCCTTAATCAAACACTTCCATTGATCTCAATTATTATTTCTTTTTCTGGGTATGAGCAGAATACAATGGCAAGATTTGACCAACTGGGGTGTAATTTCCAAAGTGGACTGAAATACTTGATGCACAACGGGGTGTTTTTGTCTGGGTTGGTTTTTTGTGACATATGTCTGAATTTGTGAGTGAATGAGCTAAGTAGATACTTTGTGGTGAGCAATTTATTGATTAAAGTAGTAAGATATTCAGCCTGTGAATATCTGAGCATCTGCCAACAGATTCTCTGTAATTTGTTCAGCTTTCAAAAGAGCCAGTGAGATATTTTACATTTTCTAAATCTATAAATCAAACACAACCTCTAGATTACAAACACTTTGAGTTCAAGCTGTGATTGCCCGATTAATTTCAGGTAATTTTTAATCAATTACCCAGACACATCACAGATGAATATAATTTTAGAATTCACTTTTTGAGAAACTGTGTGGCCACAACCATATTAAAAAATGCCAACACAAAAGGAACACAAACATAGCTGAGGGAATTTTATTCACTTAAGAAAATATTCAGCAGGTATATCTTGCACTATTTTCCTTGATTTGATTATAACATAATTTAACAAATGGATCAATTATATCTATAAACTGTGTTTTAAATATCTAAGTTTGCTATATGTATTAGTTAATGCTAGTTAATACTATTTAATGTATCATAGTTACTGTTATTTAATGAACATTAGTTATCAGTTAATGAAGCAGTTGCTCTTCAAATATGCAGGAGTTTTTTAACTTAAAAGGCAGAGAAACTGAGGAATTTAGAAAGTAAATTAATTTGGATTGCTAAATAATTTGAATTTTCCACCTTTCTTGTACAAATCTTTTCTAATTATAAACCTCAGACTACAAGAATGTGAACTATAGTTGTAGTGTAACTTGTGTTTATATTTACAAATATTTACCAATATATTCAGGAAACCTTTTGTACAGTTTATTGTCTGCAAATCACACATATGTTTGATGTTTACAAGTCATATAGATATATTTGCATAAAATATTGAGCTAAAATAATGATACCATTTTTTTCTTTTCCAGATTAGGCATTTTTGTGGTTTAGCAGTATTTGAAAACTATTTATATACAGTTAATTCAGACAACCTCAGCATTTTACGGATAAACAGATATAATGGCACTGATGTTCAGGCCCTTGCTAGACTTGACAATGCTAAAGAGATCCGTGTGTACCAGAAAAGAACTCAAACAGCAGGTAAGATCAAACTTCCTCTTTCTAGAACACCTGAGACCAGATATGAAGTAGTCGTGTGGTTAAAAAGGGTCTACCAGAAAAATGTATTAGGAGACGAAATGAAAATTCATCACTGTGGCAAAACTCTCTGTTACTTCTTCATCTGCCCAGTTTTCTGTGTGATTGTTGCCAGTTTTCCTGCATCCCTAAGCTTCTAACATAACTGTTTGCTGAGAGTTCAGCTTGGAGAACTGCCAGAGAGTTCTGGCACCTGGTGTGGCTCCACACACCCTACGCTTAAAGAATTGAATGCCTTCAGAGTTGTTGGATCTCCAGTGTTGTCCATACACTCGAGTCTCAGACCTCAGAGATTCCTGGTTTTCTCTGGCCCTGCTTTTCAGCCAGACTGCAACACTCAAGTTGTCTTTAGGGTTGCCAAAAAAGCACGGAGAGGTGGGCAGCTAGTTTGCCTAACTTCCAGCAAAGCAGCAGTGAGACTGGAAACTAAAGTCAAGGTTTCCTTGGTTTGTGTGTTTTTAGGAAAACAGTGATTTCTGAGGCCCATAATCCTGTGGGGATGTAATCATGGCTCTGGTCACATACTTTCCAGAGGCAGAACAGCAGTGTGATTTGGGGGAACATTGTGCAAGGATAGCAAGATCTAAACTGTTTACAGCGATGCTTTGTGAGAATTTTTGATGTCACTGATAGCAACAAATTGTTGCCATGACTGCTTAGACAGAAAAGCCAACATGTCAATTCTGGCACTCGATGTTGATGTTAGTAAGCAGAATTTACTGCTTTTACAGAAGTTTCTGGAGTGGGAACAAACTCTAAATTGATGTAGAGTGGGTGAACTAATTTTCACCCTATGGCAGAGGGCATTGATTTGCAGATTTCAGTGTCTGAAGGAGGCTGCAAAGACTCTTTCCTTGCTATAGGCCACATTCTTGTGCTCCTGAGTGAGTCAGAGAGGTTGAGGAGACAAAGGAGACAAGCACAGTGTAATCTTTTATTACATCCTGTGATTACTCTGCTCCTCTTGCCCTTTGTTCACTCTGCTAATTTTGTTTTGAATGGACATGTTTGTTGCTTGTCAAGATTCACTGTAAAGGCGGTCTCAGCTTGGTGGAGTTTCTGTATATCTTTAACCATATTGACTTTAAACCACGTGATTGCTGTTTTTAAAAAACAACTCAAAAGCTTGAGGGAAGAGAGAAAGAACAGAAAAAAAATTTGAGCTGAAATAGTCTTGGCCTGTTTTAAATCAGCTCAGTAAATGTAGAATAGCAAAGTAGATTTTGTTTTCTCAACAGATTTGCCTTAAAGAGTTTTAAAAAACTGAATTTGATATCTTAGTCTGCTAATTTAGAACTATGCATTTGAAAATATGAAATCAAGGGAAAGGAATTCTTCGGCTTCTTCAGGTGGATTTATGTCCCAACTGTACAAAACTGCAGCTCATCCCTGGAAGTGTTCCAGGCCAGGCTGGATGAGAACAACCTAGTGAAAGGTGTCCCAGTTCATGGCAGAGGAGTTGGAACTACGTGGTCTTTAAGGTCCCTTCCAACCCAAACACTTCTGTAACTCTATAAACACGGAAAAACACTACAAGGCTTGTTCTGTCCTTTAGTTTCAGCACAAATGCTGCTCCAGAAATGTTCTGTTTAATGGAGCTGAATGAACAGCAAATTTTGTTGGCATGGAATGCTCTTTGTCCCTCAAAAACCCCAACCAACTAGATGAACCAAAGCAACACACAAAGAAAGGGAAAAGTGTCAGCTCCCCTAGGGAAATGCTGCCCGGAAAATGCTGTGCAGGAGCTTATTCAAAAAGGGGTGATCACACACAGTGATGGGTACAGTTTGATAGCCACGAGATGGCCCTAGATATTATTTGTCTGACTTGGCTACCATCTTAAAAAAACACCTTTTTTTTCAGTTATATTCTGGGGAAGGATGTATTGTGACATAAATACCCTTTTCTTTTCTCTGTCTCAACTTTCTCCATGCTGATACATATAATTCTCTTGCTCTAAGTGGATCTGAATAATGCTATTTTTCACTCGCCGTAGTCAGAAGCCACGCGTGTGAAGTGGACCCATATGGAATGCCAGGGGGATGTTCTCACATCTGTCTGCTCAGCAGCAGCTACAAAGCACGGACTTGTCGCTGCAGGACTGGCTTCATCTTGGGGAGTGATGGCAGGTCATGCAAAAGTATGTTATTTAAATCAGAGAGTCTGCCAGCCATGAATTTTCCAGGGTGTAGTTCTGGGTGTTCTTTAGCAAACTTATCCAGAGCAATAGAAATCACATGGGCTGATATGGGCTAAAATTCATTTGCAACGTGTACCTGATACTTGCTCATGTACTCCTTTCATTCCCTTAAAATGATTTAATTTGGTTTAGTTCATAGAAATGACAAAGTAAACCCGGGATGCTGTTAAAAGAACACTGAAAATTGTCACAAGTTTTACATTAATCAGTCTTACTTTTTATTTATATGCCATTATTTTTACAGCACACAGGTACTGGAATGCTGTTAAATAGTTTGTCACATCCAATTTCCACCCATACAATTAACTTGTAAGGCAGAAGGAGACCATTCATGTGAATAGGTCACGCAAATGTGATGGTGCAACTATGGATATAACGTGGTCTTTAAGGACACAGCCTGTTGGTGACCTACAGCCAAAAGATGGCACTGAAAATTTTGGGGAATGCCTATTTTTTGCCTGGTTTCCCTGATCATATGGCACTGATTTAATTGGGATGAAAGACATGCAATTAGATATTCTGATGGATGATGGTAAATGGATATATTTGACCTCAGTCAAACCTGATACAGTTTTCACTGACAATTCCATCAAAAAACCCTCAGAGGCAGCAGGAGAAGTATATAGAGAATTTATAAGAGGTATGTTGATAGCATTAAGCCTTAAGGATATTTGAAAGCATCTCTAAGGGAAGAAAGTCACTTTATCAAGCTTAAGTTATTGGTAATTAACTTAATTCCTTAAATTTTAAAAATAGCCAGAGAACTAGGAAATATTGGTATCCACGTTTTATATCTCATTATGGAAGGACAGTGTGTGTTGATTTGTTGTATTCCTTTCAATTCGAAAGAAATTTACTGTATTTGTTTGTACTGTTTGTTTTTTTATGTTGTTTTGTGTTGCTGTTGAGAAACTTCATGTGAAAAAAATGGCGGTTTGAACTTGAGTTTATGGTATTGTTAGATTTAACAACTACTTCAGCCATGGCTTACATTAAAATGATGTATCCTAATGAATTGTAAGATTAAATGTCTACAGAGCTATATATGTCCACTTCACAGCAGATGCAAAGTTATTCTGGGATCTAGCACAGCTTTTCAATTTTTGTGAATTTTTACACAAAAAAAATAATGAGATGTAAGCAGCTCACTGAAGTAATTTGTATTTTAAATAAGGTAATGTAATTAGCCAGATTTTTTGAGTTTAGATATCTTCAGAATGTATGAAACTTTAATTTTTCATATCAAACGATGCTCCTGCTCCCCACTAATTGTGCCAGTTAATTAAACAGGGACATTAGGCACTGTAAAGAAGATTAGGCAGCATCAGTTGTTTATGTTTGTAATCTTTCTTTTTCAGGACCAAAGAATGAATTGTTTCTTTTTTATGGGAAGGGACGCCCAGGAATAATCCGGGGAATGGACCTGAATACCAAAGTATCTGATGAGTACATGATCCCTATAGAGAACCTGGTCAATCCTCGTGCTCTGGACTTCCATGCTGAAACCAATTACATTTACTTTGCTGATACTACCAGTTTCCTAATTGGACGACAGAAAATTGATGGCACAGAGCGAGAAACAATCCTCAAAGATGGTAGGCAATGCTAAGTGACAGTGACATTCACAGGCTCCCACTAAGGAGAAGCTGAACTGACATTTACAGACAATTCAAGTTTTATTTAAATCTCTCATGGAAAACAGACCCAAATTAGACCCCAAACAGAGCTGGAGATACTTTGTTTACAATTTTCTGTTTATTTTTCCTGAGGGCAGAAAAGTAAAGTTTGGTAAAGTCGTTCTGTTGTGATTTCTTGCTTTGTCCATTTAAGCTTATACCCACAAGTAATTCCTGTGTCTCCACTGTAGTCTTCAAATAGGTATTCATTGAGCCATCCCACATCCTGGTGGACTTGATAAGATTTCTTCACTCCAACCTGTATCACAGTGTGGATTCTGGAGCTTATTCAAATATTTTGGCAGAGTAAGACAGCCAGTCTCACAGTGCTTGAAAACACATCAGGAAAAGAGCATTGTCTTTCCTGATGCATTTTACATTGTATATATGGAAGCAACAGGAACACCTAAACATCCTTTAGAACCTTAATTAAGATGTTTGTACTATTCCTTATAGCAATGAGAGAAAACACCAGCAGTTGTCTAGTTTCCACTCTCCTACTACATAGAATCTCTCTGGTCTAGAATTATATCTCATCACACTAAATGCTGTTGCAGTAATAAAACTTCCAGTTTGTCAATCCATATTTCTTTTTCCTTTAGGGACCCTTTTTTGAAAGACTTCTTCAGTCTTTCTGAGTAGCAGCTGTCTCAGCTGAAATCCATTCTACAGTAATTATTTTCTAGTCCTCAAGAAAATAAGCAGTATGAATATTCATCTTAGCCTTGAGAGAGTTTAATATCTTTACTTGTAAATTGAAGCTCAAGACAGTGAAAGTAACTAAAATACCATTGTTTAAGCACAGGGTTTTTTTCATTCCTTGTTGTTCATAACCCTTGTTTTAATGCACCTCAGAGTCTCAGAGAAGTTATCTCCACTGTGCAGTGATATGGGGCTGTTTTGGGGTAAGGTCTCTCAGAGTCTGCACAAAGACCCCTTCAGCAGTAGTTGCAAGGAATAGTGACAGGCTCTTTACTCTGTATACATGATTGTTTAATAAAAGGCAGCTGTCTGGGTAAATAATGAATGCTCAGCTGTCAGTCTGGTAATTCTTCATTTCATATGGAAAAGGATAATATACATCACACAACCTCCATTGCTCACTTTCTCTTACTAAACACACATTTCATTTTACAACAAAGTAATTCAAATGGGGAGTAGAGGAAGGAGCAGATAATATGTAGATTTAAACATTACAAGGTAGCAGCAAGGAGCATCCTTGCTGAAAGGTGTCAGACGAGTTGGGATTAGTCTAATCAAACATACAAACATGAATAAACTTTGTACACTGAACCAGAAAGTTGAAGAGACTCTTTTAAATAATATTTAACAGGAATTTCTACTCTTTATATATACAACATAGAAAAAATACTAAGGCAATATCAAAAGATTTATGGGTTATCTGATGACATATTTTTGGTGGTGTTATTTACAAAGACTGAAAAAATGTCACTGTCGTTCCCTTCTCCCACCCCCTCCTTGTCCAGGAGCTTATATTGTTAGTTTGAACTTGGTGTAGTTTCATAACTCTAAAGTTATGTTTAAAGAACATTTGTTAATGTATTTTTCATGATTTAAAAAATTAATTTGGCCTCCAGGCATAACACCTCAGCTTTTATTCTTGTCAAGTCTTACAGACTCAGCAGGGACAGATTAAATTGTTCCTTCGTGGAAGGCTATTGCAGAAAATCAGGTGTGTCAGGAGGTGGTTTAATATTTGCTCTGAACAGCATGCTGCTAAGGACTTCTGTCTGTGGTAGGTGCCACTTCTCAGATTAGAAGTTGTTATTTTTTTGTGGCTATCAGGTGTTTCAAGAACAGATTTGCTCACTCAAACAACACTGTAACTCAGATAATTACAGTTTGCCTACATGAGAGCCTGATCCTACAAGTTGTTGACTGGAGACAGATCACTGAGCACCTAACACTGCTGGAGTTTGATTTCCCATATAGTTTCAGCTGGGATTTCTTATTCTTCACTTTGCAAAACAAGCTGCTGGGTAATATTCATAAGTATTTGACAGCCCACAGCATGGCTAACCTGGAGTTGGCAGTACAGATGCAATTCCAATGTTCTTCCACCAGCAATAGAAATTGTTATAATTAAAACCTCCATATAAAATCAGCTTTTTAAATAAAAAAAAAAAAAAGGAACAAACCAAACATTTTTAAAGAAATATATATATTTTTCAGTTGGTGTAACATAAACACAAGCTCAGGGGGTTTTTTACTTGTCTTTCCCCCCTTTATGTTGTTTGGGGTTGCTGGGCATAAAAGAGTTACATTATTCACTTGTAAATGTTAATAAAGATGATCACGGGCTACCTGTTGCTTAAACAAGGCCAAAGTAAGTCTGTAAAGATCTCTGGAAGCTGTTTAGCTGGTTGGTATATGGAAGATTTCTTTTTCACAATTTTTATGTGTATCTAGTATTTTAGGCACTATTATTATACATGATTTAACTGACATTGATGAGCTAAGCCATGCTGTACCAAATTACATGCTGTGCTTATAATCTGTTTCACATTTAAAACCAGTATGGCAAATTGTTGCTTCTAGAACTATGAGTTTTTAAAAATCTTGTATCTATATTCAGTTTATTTAAAGCCCTCATACTACTGTTGATAGTAAAATTCTGGTAGCATTTCCAGAATTGCAAATGTTATCTTCTCAGTTAGCAAGTGAAGAATGATCACAATGGTATTTTATGATCTCATCCTTTTTATGCTGAAAGGGCTTTGATGCAGAAAGCCTGGTTTACAGTAGTCAAATCAATTTTGCTTAACCATAATGGCCATTATTTTGTTCCTGTTTAGTACTTGGTGTGAAACCCATTTAAAAAGTAAGAATTATATTTAAAGCTTTTAGGTAGTGAAAGAAAAGTTAACTTTAAACTATAATTTCATTAAAAGAATATAAACTATTTCTGTAGGATTGTCCTGTAAAATTTTCTTTTATTTTAAAAAATTCTGATATATTTAGTATCTAATTGCCCTGAGTTCTTTTAAATTATATTTGGATTAAAAACACAGATGGTCCAGAATTCCCACAGAAGGCATGGTAGCTCAGATAGAGTAGCTACTACATGAAACTGAATAGACATGGAGCAATAGATTTGTAAATTTTAGGGTATCTAGAATTCTAATCTAATACTTACTTTTACTGTTGATACTAGTACAATGCATATTTGCACTGTTATGTCTCCTAAAGAAATAAAAGCAAAACTTTTATACCTTATTAGTATAAAAACTCCGTTTAGCCCAAAATGCTCAGGTCACACGGGATACAAATAAAATAGGGTTTGAACTTCTTGTCTTCAAGCTTGATTTGACTCCTGTCAATGTTTTCTTGAGTTGACCAAAACCTGCTGGGATTCCTCAGAGCTCTAAAGGATGGTTTTTTTCTGTTGCCTGTTGTGCCCAGCAGTTTTTCCCAGTGAGCTTTGGGCTCCAGGACCTTGGTGAAACACTCTCTTCTTTTCCCTTCCGTACTTTGCACGTTTCTCAACACACTTGATCACTCCAAGACCAAAGTCCACTCTCCACTTTTAGAGAGTTCCAGCTGACTCTGCCATTGTCTTTTCAAAAGAATGTAGCGAAGGCAGTGAGAGACTAAAAATAAAACTGACAATATCCATCAGCCTGGGAAATCTGACTGAGCTGCTGGAACTGATCTCAGACACCGACTGACCCACAGCTCTTCTGTACTGTGGTCAGACTGGGTGGTTGCTGGGTTAGATAATGTCACCATACTGTTGTTTCATATCCTGGGGGGTGTGTTTTTATACCATTGCTTCCTTTGAGCTTCTTAGATCACAATAGTTCCCTAAAAATTCAGTGAAGTTTAGGTGTATCAGGCATATGGATAAAAATGTTAAAACAGATTTTGGAAACCCCTCAGCATATGGCACTTTTTTTCCCCAATAACTTTCGCATACTGTATCTCATGGGGTGTGTTGTCATCCAACATCCATGACTGATCTATTAAATTTAGGTCTCTTTTCTTAAGTGAACAAGGTTTAATTGATACCTGGGTGGGTACCAAATATCTGTAATATCTATTGGACCTTGAGAATTATTTCAAGCTAATTTGGTATTAAGATCCTAAAAAATTTGTAGAAATAGGGGGAGGAGATATCAAGAACTGATGATTTGCAAGTTTACTCTTATTTTAGTTATTTCTGCAGCTAGGCATAACAAAATGAACACAGAAATTGTTTAAATGGAATTATAATGGAATAAAAGAAAGAAAAATCACTGTTCTCCAGCCAAGTAGTCAAAAACCAAAGGAATGTGTGAATACAGATGTAGTCAGGCTTGAATTGCTCCCCTGTTCAAGGAATTACAGATACAGCTGGAGGTGTTATGTATCTTTAATTCTTGTTACTGTTCAGGTCACTGCAGGTGGTAGATTGTACTTTGCAGCAAAATGAAGAAAGCAACAAACAAAACCTAGTAATTGTAAAGCACATCCCAGTTTATATACATACATCTCCATGAGTGTTTAATTATCATAAGCAGTATGCATGGGGTAGGATAATTGCACACTTGGAATTATAGACAGCATTAAAGCTAGAAAGAATCTTGAACTATTCTGGACCTTGTAGACTTCTTCAATACAAGTAAACTAATTTCTCTACTATTTCCTATGTTATTGTTAAGAATTTCTAGCATTTCATGTAACAAACATATATATGATTTGCTTATTTTTCTTTATTCATCTGTGCTATTTGTCCATTGCTGTGTGCCCAGACAGAGGATACTGATTACGGAAAAAAGCAGTTTAAAATTAATTTCAGTAGCCCTCAGCTTCTTTTAGTTTTCTGTTTAAAAAAACTTGAAAACACACCAACCAAATTATTTTTCTCAGCAATGGTTACTTTTTATTTCTCTTAATTAGAGTTATGCTTGCTAGTTTTAAGTTTTAGTACAGTGCAAGTTTATATCAAAATTTTAATATACTTCACATTATATTGAAATGCATTTTGCTTCTTTTTGAAAGGAAATTGCTATAAAAATAAAAAATGAAAAGTTTTGCAGTGAGAAGTTATTTGAAAACATTATAGCTCTGCTAACTTAATTGGGACTATAATATGATGGTATTACAATCACTAAATAACATTCAACAAAAACACCGAAGTGATTTATTATGTTTCAATGCTATTGTGATTGAAGCAGCACCTTTCATAGATGCTGTTAATGCATCCAAGTGCATAAAAAGCACAATATTTGTGCTTTTTGTATGGGTAGAAGTGTCAGATCTTAATGTGTTGCTGATGACATACCCTATATTATCTATAGGTTGTAGTAAGCAGGTTTTCTGTGCTATGATGTTATGCAGACTGTGACTTGAACAAAGAACTTTATATTCCAATGCATCACAAATAATTTTACTGATTTATTGTAGGGAATGAGATAGTTTATTAGTGACATAACCGGTAAAGATGTTTGGGGTTATAAAAATATTATTGGTGAAGAATTTGTCTCAAGGAAAATACATCTGACATCCTACAAAGATTTGGAGGTATGCTGAAATTGCTAACATCAGTAAGACCTTTCCAGTAGTACTTACTGATGGCATTGTGGGGAGGAATTTTGATAGAGAAAGCTGAGGGAAGGTTTAGATGGTGACAACATAATACCACTGCACAAGGCTACTACAGTAAAAATAACTGGTAAAAACTTGAAATGCCCCAAACCAACACTCTAGGAGTTTATGTGAATTTCTTGTCTGGAAAGCTGACAGCTAAATTATGTATGTCTGGCAGCACAGTTCAGACTGTAAACAGGGGCATTCAGTTTAGCACGTTTTCACAGGTTCATCTGGTGTAAATGGTCTTTAACCAGGATCAGTGATTTGGTCACATTGACAGTTCCTAAAAAAATAGTAATGTGTTGGGGGTTTTTATGTCCATTGGGAGGAAAATCTCTCTGCATCACATTTGGTGTGAGAAATCTTTCAAGAAGATTCTAGTGTTGATCAGGAAGTGGTGCCAGCACTGGTGAGAAAGAGCAAACCTGCTGAAAGTTTGCACCTCTGGTGTAAACCTGAACAGAAGAAGCAATTTACAGTCCCTTTTTCAAGCTTGGAGCATTCCTATCATTGAAATTGTACTGTAGCATTGTGCATCTGAGGATGACAAAAGAGTGATGTAATCCATGTGGTTAAGAAGTAACATTGTAAGAAGGGAAGATTTTTTGGGGTTGGTTGGTTTTTGGGGAGGTTTTTACTTTTCCAGCCATACTGACCTCTGTTTTTATCCCCACAAAGGGTGGCACCCATTGGGTGCTGGGAACTCTCAGGCTCAGGGGCAGCCCTGCAGCCACAGCTGTTGGCTGTTATCCCATTATCCTGTTTATCCCAGGAGTAAAATGGGCGTTCCCAGCTGGAGTTTCACCTCAGAACAGACACACACCTTAGTCAGTTTGAATGTCTCCCTTGGGGACTGGAAGGGATTTTGAAGCTGGTCACGGTTGCCCCTGAAGGAACAGCCAGAGCTGCTTGTGTCAGAGGTTTGTGGGTGCTCAGAGAGCTTGGGGGAATTTGTTGTTATCAGTTATTTTTACTGCAAGAAGGCCGGGTGTGGGCTCAGCTGCCTGGCAAAGGTGATGCCTAAAGCTGGGTTGTGCCTCAGCCTTCCCAGAACTGCAAAGGTCTGTAGAGAATGACTGGGAATTCTCCGTATCTCACACCACTCACATGGACTGTGATATCTTCCTGAAGGAAAAAGCAAGAGAAGTAGAAAACTTTTTTTTAGAGGCATGATTTGTTAGCTAAGGAATTGGGATTGTGTGGGAGAGGGCAGAGCTTAGTCCATGTTACAGCGTGTTGGGTGAATTTCAGGGAAAACTCATTGTTTGGGGGGGTTGTTTTACTTCTCAAATGGGGAAACCTCCATTTTTATACAAGGAATGTTGATAACTTACCTTAGTTCTGGATGCAGCCCTGCCACTCTCAAACTCCTGAGCCTGTCAGTACATCCACTTTTTCTTTGCTTATGTATTGCTTTCAGTTTTCAGCAGATGTAATTCAGATTGAAGGAAGTAATCTAATTTAATTATACAAACTGTATGTTGTCCATTGTATATACTAATGGATAACGTTAGAGTGTAAGTAATATTAATCTCTTATTGCTGTCTTCTCTCCACAGATCTTGATAATGTAGAAGGCATAGCAGTGGACTGGATTGGAAATAATCTTTATTGGACAAATGATGGCCACAGGAAAACAATTGCTGTTGCCAGACTGGAAAAAGCTGCTCAGAGTAGAAAAACTTTGCTGGAGGGAGACATGTCCCACCCTAGAGGAATTGTTGTTGATCCTGTCAATGGGTATGAAGCAAACTATTTTTTGTTTAATGATTGTCTTTATAGATAAATACAGGACTGACTTTGCTTGGGATGAGGTTTGTAGGGTCGTGTTATAGTCTGTAAGTCTTCAGGAGTGTGTGATATCTGTAACTCCTGAAGCCTTCAGAAGAATGTGTCTGTCCAGTCACCACTGGATGTCTGTCCTGTTAATCTGAATGTTATTCACCTTTTTCTCAAACAAATTGAGTGTGTATGAATTTTTAATATTAAGTGAACTTTATGATGCTCTCCTTTGGTTTACAATATTAAATGAGACAGGTACTTTTCATTACTTATTAGCATAATTAATTTTGATAGGCTGCATAATAAAAATAACATTATATTAGTGTGGTATAGTTGTAGTTTACTTTAAAATTCACTTTTACACTTATTCAAGGAATTGTCCCTGGAGAATGATGTCAGCAGATAGTTTTCATGTGGCTGGAATGATTGCTCTTCTCTTATTACTAGACAATATTTACACTACCAGGTTTTCCCTTTTAAGCTTGTCCTTTGAGGAGTGGAAGTGACTTTGGAAAGGCTGTAATTCATTAAGGTCAGATAGTAAGTGTATAAAATCAGACCAGGAACCATAACCACACCTACAATTACTTTGTTAAATTTTCCAGCTCAGTAAATACATGGCACATGAAAGAGTGTATGAAGATATATTGTCTGAAAAGGGCTATTATATAAAACACTTTTCTAATAAAAGAGTATGTCCTGCATGATTATACTTCTCAAGGAAGCTCTTCCTGCAAGATAGCATTTATTATGGCATTTTAATTATATTTTAACAATTCTAGTCTTGATTTAACCAGTGCAGGAGCATTAAGTGCATTTTGAGAAACAATTAAAGCACATTGATGTAAATGTCTGTTACTGTAAGCACGTTTTAGTTTATGACAGGATAACTAGAATAAGTGCTGACAAAAAGTTAATGGAGAAAAGCTCAGTAATTGCTGTTGAGCAGTCATGTAAATATTTGTAAAACATATTTTGTCTTCCCATAAAATAAGTACCATATTGACCTGCATCTGCCTGAGCTTCAGGGCATGCGAAGGTTTTAGAATTCTGTGATTAAACCTAGTGTTGTTTGAGTCATACATGCAACAAAGTTTATAAGGCTCGTGGATCAAAAAGTGACTGATCTTGGTATATATTTACAAAAACATTAAAAGAACCCAAAACAAACTTCTAGAGGGCAACTTGAAAGAGATGGGGAAAAAAACACAACAAAAAAGCTGCATTTGCTTATCTCCAAACCCTTGTAATGATGGTGCAACTTTTTTTTTTCCAGTTTGTTATATTAAAAAAAATCAAATTGTGCTTACACTTAAAAATGTATTTGAATAAATATTTTACCAGTTGATTTGACCTCATTTACACAGGTGTGGTAATACAATAAGTTTTTCACTTCAGTCTTTCACTCCTCTGTAAATTCAGAATTTATATTCTAGGAATTTATTCTTCAAAGTGCAGGTTCATTAAGTGGTTTAGGATCACAGAAGTTATTTCAGACACGTAAACCTGGCAAAATAAAAGGTGAGGCACATCAATACCAATTGCATCATTAAACTTTAACAAATAGGATCCATTTAACATTGGTGTGTGGTTTTTCTTTATTTAATGCCTAATAATTGAAATCCTAGGATTGATCCTAAAAGTCAACATCTGCAACCTAGTAAATGTTTTCAATTATGAAATGGTGTCACTGTGCATCATATGATCTGAGATGCTGTTTAGGGGCTTCACAGATTACATGCAAGTTTCTATGTATTTCTTCCCATAAACTCTTTTTCCTCAGGAAATAAAAGTAAGAAGAAAAGTGGTGTTTCTTAATATAATTTTTGCTGTCTGCTTTTATACAAGTTCAAGTTGTGTTTTTTAAATTGTTCAAATCAGTTTTCATGAGAAAATGTGGTGATAAAATATGATAATCAGATTAATTCAATAAGAAATTAAAGGCATAAGCACAGCACAGAATGGCTAAGAAGAACTCATCTGAGCCAATACTTTTTAATGACTTAATACAATCTTGCTTGGCTCTTCCAAAGTAACATAGGTGCCTATTCTTCACAGTTTTGTTTTGCTTTTTTTTTAATCTAGATTGTGGCACTATAAACCATAAAACTATGCTAAAATTGCCTACTAGCTGTTTTTTCAACTAATTTTTACAGCAAATCTTTCTAAACATATTCGTGATGGACAGAGTTTTCATAATTCAGTTTTCTGAATAATTTAGTTGCTTTTATGTGGGATCTGAAGTTCACGGAATGCCAGGGTTATCCTGTAGCTCTTAAGCCTAAATGCAATTAATTGATATATTGCAACATTTTTGATGGTATTAAGCTTAACATAAAACCAGATTTGCATCATAAAGCAAATTAGACTTCACAGCAAAATTTGAACAGTTGATACAAATGCTGGTTTAAGAAAAAAAAATCATAATTCTCGTGGGACTAAGTAAGATCTTAATTCTTTCATTTTTCCTGTCTCTTGGTCGATTTGGTATTTGTGTAATTCATCACAATATGATCAAAACAACACAGGTGTCACTCCAGCAACACCAGTACACAGGAGGAGTAAATATAGTTGTAGGAAAAAAAAAAAGCCCAAACATTGTAGGAGAAGTTCTATAGATGGAATGAAACATGCAAAAGTCAAAATGGCTTTGGCTTGTGCATGAACTATTGCTTAGAGCCTGCATATCATTCATGTGATTAAAATGGTATCCCATGTTCATTTTGATAATTCCCTAGGTGGATGTACTGGACAGACTGGGAAGAAGATGAAATAGATGACAGCGTGGGGAGGATTGAGAAGGCCTGGATGGACGGCTACAGTCGGCAGATTTTTGTCACATCAAAGATGCTGTGGCCAAATGGTTTAACTCTGGACTATCAGGCCAATGTGCTATACTGGTGTGATGCATATTATGATCACATTGAAAGGATATTTTTGAATGGAACTGACAGAAAGGTAAAGGAAAAATACTGCTGTGTTGCCACAGGCATGCTCTTTCTCAGGGTTTTATTGCATTATGTTAAAATTCTTTCTCAAGGTTTTTAAGGTTTGCACAACCCTGCAGTGTGTTCAGCATCCTCTGCTGAGGCAGGTGATGTTGGCAGTCTCCTGTGAGAGATTGTAATGCAGCTTAAACTTTTCATCTGTAGTAAATGACATTGAACTTGATTATTTTTTAATTTATTTCTGCCACGTGACAGTGATTTATGTTTTGATTGAGCCACGAAACTACAAAGAGCTTTCCAATAGAAAAAGCCATTCTTTTGGCTCTGCCAGAGAGAGGCTTTTATTTAACTTCACTGGATAAGCCACTTTAGATGCCTTGTTTGAGCATTTGGGGTGATATGTAGAGGGGCAGCACTCAACAAGTGCACTCAGAGATGGAGAGAGGTTGCTTTAGTTGCTCCTAGTGGCTTTACGAGCTGGATACGAGGCTGTGTAGAAGTTTTGTGTTTTGTAGAAGTAACAAGCACAGAATAAGACATCTCAAAAATGGATGAAGCTCAGACTGGAATCTGATCATTTAGGAAAGGTTTACCATCTGCTTCATAAAATTAGTGACTGCTGAATAATAAGAAGCACTGGTCTTTACAGGTTTTAGTTTGAAGTTGTCACAAAATGGTTCTGTTGGTTTTTTTTTTTTTTAAGTGTTTTTCTGTAATCCTGGGATATAGATAAAATGCATAACTACTTGGATAAAATCTATGTATCCAAAAATAACTAGAAGATAATGGCTTTTGATGCTTAATCATTTGTTGTTAATCATAGCATACTTTGGTCAAATTTAACTGGATAAATCACATCTTTCATTCTGAAGATTTTGAGGGTTTGGAAGGTCCTTAATTCCACCAATAGCTAGTGGATTATTTACTGATTGATTAATTTTGATCAAGAGCAGTTTGCTGAGATAAGGAGTTTTGACCAACAGTTCGATTCCAAACCCAAAGAGAAAATTTGAAGGACACAAGGGAATTACGTTTGTCACCTCCATGTAGTTGTATTTTTAGTTGGCTTTATCTCCCTGTTCTCTTGGGGTTTTGTCTATGAATAGAGACAAGGTAGGGCATCTGATGAACCATTTCCTCCTCTCTGGAGGCAAGATAGAAATAGACTGTTGGGAATTAGTTCAAGCAAGGATCCCAGCCAGAAGGAGAATAATCATTCCAAACTGCAGCTGCTGTGGTAGAATCATAGAATCATTTATGTTGGAAAAGACCTTAAGATCCTTGAGGCCAACCCTTAACCCAGCACTGCCAAGTTCACCACTAACCATGTCCTGAAGTACCACATCTACTCATCTTTTCAATCTCTTCAGGGTTAGTGACTCCACCACTTCTCTGGACAGCCTCTTGCTGTGTTTTCTGAGTGGCCACTTAAAGTGAAATTATACAAAGTTTTTTGAGGTTAGATATTGATGCTGGTGCCTAGAAAGGTTCTGTGCTCTTTATTTGATTTTGCTGCATTAAGATATGTTTGTGCCCGGTACTTATTTCAGTTTTCCTATTTCCTGTTTTACATTCTCTGAAAAATTACTAATTTTTTTAACCTTGCTACTACTCACCTACCACTAATTAATTGCAGGTAGTCTACAATGGGAAAGATCTGAATCATCCTTTTGGACTATCACATCATGGAAATTATATTTACTGGACAGATTATATGAATGGGTCAATTTTCCAGCTGGATCTACTTACAAGGAATGTGACACTGTTGAGAAGTGAGAGACCACCGTTGTTTGGGCTCCAGATTTATGATCCACGTAAACAGCAAGGTACTTACACAATTTCTTCAAAGGTCTCTTATAAAATCATCTTTTTTCTTTACAGTCTCTTAGTATTTTGAGGTGACTAGGTGAACAAGAATAGAAAAACAAATATGATTTGTGGCGTAAGAAATATACTTCCAAATGTTTCACTGGTGTTGAAACTGATCATCTCATAATGACTGAGAAGTGAATCACAGCACAATACCTGTCTCAATTTCAGTGTATTTACTCTGCCTTTATTGCCATTTCTTTGTTGCATGTCCAAGAGATGCTGTGAAAATATCAAATGCAACAGGTAACTTATGTGCACTGGCTCACAGACATAAAATATATGACTGCATTTACCTTTTCTTAAATGAGATCATAGATCCTGTCTGTCTTTTCCTTTTTTAATTTTGTGTCCTTTTTTTTTTTTTTGTGTCCTACACCAACACTGTATGTTGCACAGAATAAGAGTAAGTATTTCTTTGAGAGTAGTGGAAAAATCCATAGTTGTTGCTACTGGTGTCAGTAGACAAACGAGATAAAGGTCATAGCTTTGTATGGATGCAGTTTAGAAAATGAAATTGCTACTATTTAGGTAAATTTACAAATGTATTTTAATGAAGAAAACTTTGACATGCATTCACTGCATACACTGTTCAGATGAGTGGTTGAATATTTGCTCTGTCTACTGAAAACATATTTCTAGTTAACGGTTGCAACCAAACATAAAAATGAACATCAGTAATTAGTTTAAATAAAATACTGTCTAAAAGACTGTATATTTAATGCTTAAAAGTTTCTCCCTTTTGATGCCATAACATCTAAATCTTGTATAATTAAACCAAACTTGTATTTGTAGCACTGCTATGTCAAGGTCATTGTAACAGGATTTCTCTAATCACAGAATCTTTTCAGGGGCTCTTTCTTACTTACAAAGACACAAAAGTATAGTTTGGTTGGAGGATATTGTTGGATTTTTTTGTGGGTTTTATTTGCTAGGAGACTTTTTTGTTTGGGATTGGGTTTGGTTTGATGGAGGATTTTTATTTGTTTTTTTTGTTTGGTTGATTTTGGGGGGAGTTTATTGTTTTGGGATGGGTTTTTTGGGGGGTT
Source organism: Calyptomena viridis (assembly GCA_013390005.1). Taxonomy (NCBI): domain Eukaryota; kingdom Metazoa; phylum Chordata; class Aves; order Passeriformes; family Eurylaimidae; genus Calyptomena; species Calyptomena viridis. The sequence goes on along the minus strand of WEIV01018858.1, from coordinate 42,869 downwards.
TTGTGGGTTTTTTGGCAAAATTTGCCCCGAATATACCCTCAAATTGGCAAGTTTTCAAAATGCCTTGAACTTTCTGCTAGAAGAAGATGTGGTGTTTGCTTTAAGTACTTGGGGCTTCTGCAGCTTTATTCTGTACTCAGAAAGTTCCCTCATTTTAGAAAAGAGGGACATTTAAAAATTAATGCAGTTGCTATTAGCTTCCAAATAAGCTGACACCAGAGAGAGAAAGTATTACCTCTTAGACTTTTTGCTGAATGAGCTCAAGTCTTGAGAGAGAATTTGGTTCATTAATACATTCTTTGTTTGAAATTGCAATTGGAATTTTGTAAGTTAACTGCAGCCTTTAGCATCTTCCCTTTTTGTCATGCTCAGTGAGATTGATCTTTCATTTAAAAAAGTGTAAATGTTTATTTTAGAGCAAGTCAAACTTGTTTTTTTTCTTTTCCTTTTGTTTGTGTGTTTCTTAAAGAGAAAGACTGGATCATGTGGTACAAAGAAAAGCAGTTAATTTTACGTTATGAATTATATTTTATAACTTACATGCATGTACCTTAGAAACATTTGGCTCTCATATTTTGAGGATAATGTTTTGGTGCTGCTGGTGTTGTCACTGTCTAGACAAGCAGAAACCATGTCAATTAATTTTGGCATAGTTAAATCGAGCCTGGCATTTTGATTAAGAGGTCTTTTACAGGGTGCTTGACTGTGTCAATCCTGCTTTGCAGGTACTGTGGGTAGTGACAAAAAGTTTTGGGTATCTCCTTAAGGAGAGGTGGTTTTCCCTGTCTTTGTACCTCTTGAGACATGATTCTCTCGTGGAGGACATTTTATTCTTGCTTTTGGAGATTAGAATTCATCTCGCTTTCTTAGGCTTAGTCTGAATCTCCATGGGACCCAAAGGGTCACAAGAGTTGGATTTGCAGTCAGATTATGACCCTGCCAAGGCCTCTGGATATTTCCACTGCAATGAAAGGGGAGACTGCTACTTACATGTAATTATATGTAATTATTGTGTAAGTGCATCTATAGCAGTAAAAATAGCTTCTTTTGAAATCAGTTCATATTTTAACTCCTCAGATTCCAAAGAGCAGCCACTTGAGCCCCAGGCTGCTGCTCTTCATATGTGTGGTATGAAAATAAGATTGGGCTTACAAAACTCTCACAATGCTTGAACTGGGGTTTGTAGGCAGGTATGAATGCAATAAATACTTCAGTGTATCTTTTCAATGAGAAAATTAAACAGATGTGTATAGTTGCATAATTTTCTTTTTTTCTGAGAATGGTGATTGAGATGCAATTGCATTGTTGTATTAGCTCTGGCCTAATTTTTTAGCTAATTAAAATGAATCAGCCTAATTTAATCATATGCAAGTGGCAGGGCAGCAGCTGTTTTCAAAGCTGGCAAAATATGAAAAATACGATAACAGCTTTGAAAGTATTTTAAAATGTTGAGGCTGTTTTAAGAACCCCCATGTAAAAGAGCTGTTATGAACAGGAATTGAGCAAACTTAATTTCCTGAATATTTGATAGCTCTATGAGCTCCACAGCTTGCTCAATACAGAGGCTTAACCTATTTGTACCCCATTTTGGGAGATGTTTTAGCCTAGGAATCTCTTCAGCAAGACTGCTGGGACCGAAGGTCTTATTGCACCTTCAGGTTGAAGACTATTCTCTCGTGGAGGACAATCATCTTTTTATTATCTTTTATTATTATCTTTTTGCTTAACTCTTGGTAATTTTACTTTCCTAGTTGTCATGCTCTCTTTTATCACATATTTAGCTGTAAGTAAGCTGCAAGTAAGCTGTAGTTTGTCATCCCAGTTATGTGGTTAAGTAGGAACTTTTCATTTTCAAGACAGATCAGTTGACTTTGATCTAGTGTTTTAATTTTGATGTGTTGTAAGCGTTCATTGGGCTCCAGAATCACCATGACTATTCAATGCATTTTTTATATTTGCCTGATATAGATATTTATTCTTTACTCTTTTTTAGTGAAGTGACAAACTCATGTAAGTTCTTTAACTAAATCACTTCAAATTTCCTGGACTTGTACTAGATAATTTTGGATTCACTTTTGAAGATTATATTTTGGGTGGTTTCTTTTGGCAACTTCTGATAGCTTCTCAAATCTTTGTTTCTGGCAGCCTTTGATTTGTACAATGGTTAGCCCTATAAACATGTAGAGTTTCAAGGCTACTTTTTCTGAAACTGTGTTTTACCCAAGTTTTTCCAAAATTTAGAATCAAATATATCTCTTACTCTTTTGATATTTTTTTCATATTAATTGGGGTTTGACGAGCAGAGGTATAATAAAGGTGTTGATATTCATAGTAGTTTAGGTCATAGTCTAAGACGTGAAGTTAAGATCCAGTGAAGTATTTTAAATGCCCAGTTTAAGTTGGAACTGCTCTTTCTAAAATTGTTCTCAAGCCCTTGCACTTCACAGAGAATTCCAGTTTTTCCCTGTTTATCCAGCTGTGTTCTTGCCATCTCCCTCACATCCTGCCCAAGGGGTATAAGTACCACAGTGGCTTCCCACAGCATCCAGTATTATTTAGTTTGCACAAATTTATTTGAAAGTTCAATGGAGTTTTAATGGACTGTGAACAAATTTGCTTCTAAGAAATGATGTATGTTGAGTCAGTGAAAAATTAAAGGAAAGGTTATTAAGCAATGCTCAAGGTCTGTATTGTAGGACACAGTAAGGTATATCTAAACATTTGAAAATTTTCAAACTCTTCAACTGTTTGCTAGTTTTTTGTTCATTTGATAGTTGGAAAGGTTTTCCCTGCACACACAGGTTGGCTCTGACAGGACAGTTTAACATCCATGTTCATAACTGCTTGTATGAGAACTATTATATAATATTTTCTATGGAAAGTGTAGTGATGGTGCTTTGAGGAGAGGGAATTGTGTGGAGTGTGTTAACCCAGGAATGTTTTGTACACCTTTAAGAAGAGGAGCAGGGAAAGGAACAGCTACTTTTTGCAGTGGGCTTTCAGTGATTTGAAGTCTACTTGCCTAAGGAATAGAGTGCTGGGGCTGCAGCAGCCCTTGGTAAATGATTAAAACACCTGACAGCTGTCAGTATCTTCATGTGAATGGACAGCTTTTGGGAACAAATGATAACACAGAAAAAGAAAGCAGGGAAATAGCAGGTGTGCTTAGAAAAGAGTAGTGCAATATTTGATTATGTTCCATCTGCCATAGATTTAATTTATTTCCTTTCTCTTTTTTCCATAGCCTGCATTTGTAGTCACATTTTTTTAATGTGGTCTCGTGTAAATTAATCTCAGAACGTTCCTGTATATGCTGTTTGATTTCTTGAAACCATTACGTTCATGTAGCTGTGTCATATTTTGCTGTATTTGTTGCCCTCCTAAAAAGGGGTGATAGAATGATGTGAGCTGATGGTGCAGGGGGTTTTGTGCCATTTTTATTATTATTATTGCAGAGTATTACAACCTGTAACAAAATATATTTAAGTATTATAACCTGCAGTAACCAACCTATGAGAATAATATGCCCCTAAAATGAGAGGAAAATGATTGTAAAAAATTCATGTGCTTATGTTGTAAAAAAAAATAGAAATTAAAAATCATCTAGTTCTAGCATGGCTGTAAAAGTTGCTTTTTTCTTTTCCCAGGTGATAATGCATGTCGTGTTAATAATGGAGGCTGCAGCACTCTTTGTTTAGCCATTCCTGGAGGCAGAGTTTGTGCCTGTGCTGATAATCAGCTTTTGGAGGAGAACAGTACAACCTGCATGAGTAAGAATCTTAAAGAATATCTGAGTTGATGCTGCTGTTAAGAGATCAAGTCAGACCTGAGCATAAAGCAAGGGAGTGTGGCCTCCTAGAGGTTCAATAAGACAAAGAAATATTCCCTGAATAAAGATTCTAGTTGAAGACACTTTATTAAATATAAATTTTTCAAAGAAAACAGAACATTAAGTGTTCGATATTTGAAGATAAAATGCATTGGAAAATACTTCAGTATGTCTATTATGATAAAGCACTTATATTTCACTGAAATGTTTTAAAAATATCAGAAATTAATCCAAATAATTATATTAAATCTATATAAACAGTTTTCAGATTATTCTGTGGACTAAGCATCTTAAGCAGAAATCTGGCATTAAAATATTCATGCTCAAACTATTCATAAAACATGGCAAGCAGATATATTTATATATAATAGGTTCTGACACAGATTATGCAACTATTGCTGTCTTTTTTTCATCTCTTCCCTGGATATTTTCATTGAAACAGCAATATAAAAGTGTTACAATAAAAGGTGGAGTTTACAAATAAAAATAATACCTCGGCAGATACTGCAGGTATTGTTTTAATGCTTAGATCTGATATTTGTAACTTTTTTTTTAATCTTATTGAGCTGTTTTTTGAAATGTAGAGTGCAAAAATTTGTATGTCTCTCTAGCAAGAAGCCTAGTAGAGATGAGTAAAGCATAGGGTTATTTCATGGCATGATGAACATTATTGAGCTTGCAATGACTTTGAATTTCACCCAAATGCATGGCTGGCAGGGCCATCACTTGCTAAAGAAAAGTATTTTTCTTTGTAGCAGAAAATACTGGAAGGTGGGCTTCTCATGGGTAAGGTGGAATTGCAAGCATTAGGAAGAGAGGTTAGAGACTGAGACTGGAAGGAAGCAAGTTTCCTGATGTTTTCCTCAAAAAACTTCACTGCCTGGCTCTTTCCAAGCACTTTGGTGCCTCACAGGATCAGTGTGTGATGTGTGGTATTTAAATATTAAGCATTCTGAACCTTATAGTGAGAAATGTATCTTCCTGGACTTATCAATAAGCTTGTAGCTTGCTGCTCAATTCTACCCAAGCACAATTTTATCCTTTCTTCTTTGCCGAGTCTGTACCAGTGCATAATGCAGGTGTTTGAGTTGTTGCTGGGATACAAGAATCAGCTTTTCAGTAATCATTTTCTAGCCATAAATGTGCACCAGAATTTGGTCATGGTCTGTAAAACTATTTTCTTTTTTTGTTGTTGTTGATGAGGTATTGCAATGTTTTGTACTGGTATTTTTTCACTATGATCCAAGAACCAATTTAAAAGACAGCATGAATACCACTGTGTTCTGAGTTTTTTCCATTTATTAAAAATATATTACTTCAACCACACGCTTGTATATGTGAGCTGCTACAGGCTTTGGGTGGAATCACCTCAAATATACCAAGATGACTTAGAAATGTTGTGAAGAGCAAGAACAAGAATTCCTATTTACGTAGAGGTAGTGTGGCAATCTGTATGTATCAAGCAGACGAAGTAGGTGTGTTTCTTGGATCTTTTTCCTAGTTAAAGCTGGAGAAGTGCCACCCCAGCTGTGCAAAGCTGAGCAGTTCCAGTGCAGCAACAACCGCTGTATCCAGGAGCGCTGGCGCTGCGACGGGGACGACGACTGTCTGGATGGCAGTGATGAGCATTCTGAAATCTGCTGTACGTATACCTCCACCTTTGAACCCACAATCCAGCATTTTTTGGAAAAAACTGGACACAAAAACAATATAACTCTGAGGGGAGTCAAAAGAGTTAATTAATCCTTAAGTCGCTCCTGTAAAACTGTCATATTCTTCTTTTCCTGCATGTAGTAATAATAACAGTGCTTTGAGATGACACTCATGTACTCATAGCATAGAGGAGCAACTGGATTTGGTTTTGTCATTGTCATCTCTGATTCTTCAAGCGTTGGTAATTTTTGCTTTGTTTGTCATTATTACACATTTTTTATATGGGTCACAGTACGATACCTGATGAGAGGGAATAAAGAACAAGGAGACAGGCTTATCTTGGTAGTGCCCACTAGCAGGACACCTACTCAAAAGCATGGAATTTTATCTGAATACAAGAAAGCCTTTTTTTTTGACTGTCAGTGTAGTGAAACACTGGCATAGATTGCCCAGAAAGGTTGTGGAGTTTCTCTCTATGGAGATATTTGAAACTTTATCCTGACACGGTCCTGGGAAACCTGCTCTGTTTGGCTCTGCTTGAACAGGAGATTAGAGTGAGTGATCTCAGCAGGTCCTTTGCAACCATGAACATTTCTGTGATTCTGTAATGTGTTTCTTAAAAAACAAACAAAAAATTAAGAGAGCTCCACAAACAACCAAACCAGCAAAGTAAACAAAAAAAACCAGCAAGAAACAAACCAGTAAAACAAACAAAACCCAACTCCCTACACCACTTCCACTTTTAAATTAAATGTACTTTGTCTTTAAAATTAAAAGTTTTGCTATAGCTGCATTTTTTTGCTCTTGAGGTGTTCCACAATTGAAATGAAAAATAATAGAAAACATGCTATGTGTCTGTGTCATTCCTGGCAGGTACTTAGATAACCTGCTATAAAATTAGTGTTGCAGCAATGAAGATTCTTTTTCTTACTCAGTTGGTAGCAATGCTTTCTCTTTGTGTCGTTAGATCATTTCTCTAAACCAAATCTCCTTTACTGACATGAAAATACATTCTTTTTTTCCCAATGAATTATAGACATGAACACTCTTCCACTGTGCAGCATTGTTTTGTGTGTCTGAAAACTCTTACCATAGTTGCTCATTCTTATTTCTTTGAGACCAAACAATCTCTTCTTTCCTTTTTTTTTTCCCTCCAGTAGATGATTTTTTTTTTTAAGATTTCATTAATCTTTTCTGCAGTGATTCTATATAAGTGATACATATATCCAAAAATGGATATATGTACTTCTGCTGAGGCTTTTTGTGAAGCTGGTTAGGCTGAGAGGATGTGTGATGTGAGTTTGTTTGTACATCCTCAGGTAAATCTTACCTGTTTCACACTGGCCTGATGTTGCTGATACGTATTGAACTTGTGGTCCTCTGTAATGCCAAGATCTTTTCCTGTATGGCTGTTACATAGCCACTTTTGGAGATTTTTTAGGCATTTATGTATTTTGATAGCTCTGCATAGTAGTCATTACTGATTTCAGTCCTAATTATTTTCCAAACATTTTTTCCAGTTTTGAATTGTAGTGCTGACTAACATTTTGGTTTACTACTGAGGTTTCTGACACTTAAATGAAGGAGCTCAACTAATGAAGACAGTGACAAGGAAAATGTTTTGGCAGATTTGGTTTGATTCTCTTTTAAATTAGTGTAATGACACCAATTCATTGATCAAAGCTTGTAATTCTCTGGGGGTTTATACAGATATAAATGAAATCATCATCTGGTTTGAAATCTATATATGATCCATAGTTTATGTGACCAGTACAACAGCATTGATCTCTTTTCAGCAGTTGCTATAGTAACTTCAATAGTTCTTAATGAGTTTGGAATATTTTCAGTTATGAATAGAGTAACACACATTACTAAATATATATGAGCAAAAGCTTAACTACCATTTAAAACAGTATCTGTGTCTAATAATAAAGTCAAATTAAAAAAAGTCTTCAATTTATAATTTTATGACATGGATGCTAAGAGTTTTGTTCTCCAGTCACATTGCAAACTAGGTTGCTTCAGAAGTATTAGATTTGGAATACCTTTCTGGTCAGATTCTTATTTAATCTGTATTTCCAGTGTTTCTGTATCCTGCACACATAACACTCATGAAGGGTTCGTGTGCTGTTGATATCACCCTCACCCTCTGTCACCTTCAATAGAAAGAACAGGTAGAAAGGTCAAAGTTAAAAGCTGCTGAAATGTCAAGGATAAGACTGCAAGACATCCTTTAATTTTAAATACAGTTTGTTTCCAGATGTATGTTAAATTTTAAAAAAGAGACACTGGATGGCTGAGTAGGTGGAAAATAGCTGGATATAATTTTTAACTCAGCATTTGATGCTATGTGTCGTTTCCTGTTCTTGTCTAGATCAAGATTAGCAAAATCTGCTAATAATAGATAATATTAGCATAGAAGAAGCAGAAAATATACAGTTGTTAGAGATGCTAGAACAGGCCAATAGTAATTGAGAGAACTTGTTCACTCTTGAATACCAAGGAGGTTTTTGTTAGTTTTACACTGTGTTGCATATTTCACTTTTTGACACCCACAATTTCATGGTAAGTAAACAGCAAATCTATATGTGGCCATTGACAGTAATGTGCATCATTTTAGAAGCATTTTATGGGCTGCCCAAATCCCTGCTCACTGTGGTATAATATTTTGGATATTCATTTAGCAGCTTGCATCTGTTCCCTTTGGTGTTTTCCTTTGTCTATATGGACTTCAATTTGCAAACCTCATCACGCTGCTAAAATGTGATCAAGGGCACATTTCTTTAAGGAAATAACACCATAAAATGCTGGTACCTTTTATAACTTAATTGAAGAAGATCTTCATGTTGACAATAGTATGACAGAAGAATCTTTGCTATATATTAATTTATGACTGGAATACTGCAATATTTTTTTAATTGACTGGTTTGCCAAACAATTGTAATATCAAATTGGTTATATATACAGGATAACCACACTAACTGCATCACCAGGGAATACCATTTAATGTGGGTTTTTTAATTATTTTTCTCAGATTATTTTTTTAGGAAAAAACCTTATTTTTCTTTTTTTATTTTTCTCTCTAGTCAATCATAGTTGTCCTGATGATCAGTTTAAGTGCCAAAATAATCGCTGCATTCCCAAGAGGTGGCTTTGTGATGGAGCTAATGATTGTGGTAATAATGAAGATGAATCAAATAAAACTTGTGCAGGTAAAAATTTTACTTGGTTGTGCATACAAGTTCCATAAATAGTTCAGAACTGGTATGAGCTGAACTGAACCAGTCTCCTACTACTAATCTGATTATTGACATTTTAAATTAATTTTTTTTGCCACTCAAGATGGAATACAAATTGTATTTTACTTAATCCATATGCTTGACTGTGCTTTCTGAAGTAATTCGACACTTAATCTGTCCATGTGGGTTGACCATAAAAGCAATGCTTAGGTACAACATTTGTTTACAAATCTTTTTTTGGCAGTTAGCATTTTGTTTCTTAACATGCTGTGATAAGTGCCATGTCACTAGTGAATTTTATTTTATGTTTATTTACTTCATCCATAATTAGTTATTCACCAAGTTTTCACTTGGTGTCTTGAAATTGTTTTCATTTGTAAGTTATTAACTGTATAGTGGATTTTTAAGGGACTACCAAGATGATTTTTTAGTGATTCCATTGCAGTAAATCATGGAGTTCCCAATGTGTCCTTTGTTTGTGTGGAAGTGATGTTTAGTGCTTGTTGTCAGAGTACACGAAACTCACAGTAAATATCAAATATATAAAATATCAGGCATCAGTAGGGTGATGACTATTTTAAACTGAAATGCAGTGAAAGACAGCATACATTGTGTATTAAAATATTCCCTGAACTCATTTTACTTGATGTCAAGTTTCATATGTATAATAACCAGTTCTGATTGTTATTTGTGTGGTTTGGCTAAAAGCACTTTAGCACAAATGCAGACCTACGGTGTCCATATCACTTCTGCTGTGTTTTTGTAGGTTATAATAAATCTTAATATCCCTTGATATTCGCAATTGTTTGCTTGTGGGATAAGAGTCTTATTTGAAGACCATATTTTTTTATCCCTGTGTCAGTTGGCTATGGATTGAAATTTATCCTTGTTTTTCCATTTATTCCTGCAGTACCTAACACAATTAATGTTTAAAATAATACTTCTTTCAAAGATTTAAAACTTATATTGTTTTGTGTTTTGGACTATTTCTGTGAAGAAAAAGGAAAGTGGTAGTTGAGAATACCAAATGAAGAAATAGTCTTTTGATTACTGTTTTTTTTTACATACCAGCAATTTTTTTAAAATGTGGAACAACATACAGATGAGCTCTAAAACTTAAATTTGGAATCACAGTCTGTGTTGCTCTCACTGATATTGTTATAGGCCCACACTTTGAACAAATAAAATTATAAGTAATGACCGGTTTGTATGTTAGATTTTTAGTGTTGTTTCACTACTCATCAGCTTTCACAGGAATTTATGCAGTAACACAGCATGAATTCTTTTAGTGATCTCTATTTTTTCAGGAGGAACATGTGCATTGATTCCTTTAGTGAATGAATTCAGTTATGTATTTGCAAAGGTTCTAGGAACAGTGAGGCTGTGCACATCACACACATGCTAATTGCCATTTTCCTGTGTAAATATGAATTTTACAAGATTATTGTTTGTGTTATGGAATGTAGTTTGTTAATATTCCAGTCAGCAGACATTTGTATGCCCTAATTTTTGTTTACTTGGACTCTAGCATTAGGTTTATTTTACCTGCCATGAGTGCTCTCCTACCACCTAGTTTTGTAAAGTTACATATAAACCCTCATGTTCTTATATGATGAGGAAAACCCTCCGAATTGCACCAAGCAGAGGCAGAACACAGTCCTGCAGGTGACCTCAGTTTTCTCTGACATCAGAGGAGGTGGTTTTTAAGGGACTACCAAGGGTGAAATGTTTCAGGCAGATCAGGTGCCCTCCAGACTTGCAGCTTCTCTGCACAGACCTGCACCAAGGCACCCAGTGCATTTAGTCCAGTTCCCTCGCATTTTTGGAGTGTTTTGTCTTGACAGCAAGAACGTGTCAGGTTGACCAGTTTTCTTGTGGGAACGGACGCTGCATTCCGACATCGTGGCTGTGTGACAGGGAGGACGACTGTGGAGATGGGACCGATGAAATGACATCTTGTGGTGAGTAGATTTGGGGAAAAAAGTTAAATTATTCTGTAAAAGTAAAGCATAAAAGTATCCCTTTTCATGTGAACTGATGGACAGAACAAGTATGAGGGGCCTTTTTATTTTTCTGTGAACTGATAATATTATTTCTGAAGTGGCAAATAGAATTTATTTGATTAATAAGTAAACACAAAGCAAATGCAGCATTTTCTATTAATGAGTTTTTAACTACAATACCAAATATGCAGATCAATCAACAGTTTTTTAATTTACAGCCCATTATCAAATACTCTCACCCTCAAAAATTATTCTTTATCTCTGCTACATACCTCTTCACATGGGCCTGCTCAGCATATTCTTGGTGCCAATAAAACCAGCCTGTTTCAGGTCTGAACAGAAAGATACTTTGATGTTGTGTTTCCTGGAAAAAAAAATAGTATTCCTTGAATATATTATGAGAATATCAGCAGCTCTGCTGATTGCTGCTTTACAGAGATATTGCAGAGAGGTGTGCTCTCTCTAATCAGCTGCCCCCAAACAATTAAGATTTTTATTAGTAATTTGTTTGACAGGGCACAAGTAACTGCTGTGAGTCTGAGAGCATAAGGGTCAATGAGCTGTCTGCAAATAAAGAATCATAAAATATGATGTATTGCAATATAGAACCATACAATGGTTTGAGTTGGAAGGGACCTTGAAGACCATTTTATTCCAACCCCTCTGCTGTGGGCAGGGACACCTTCCACTAGACCAGGTTGCTCAGAGCCCCATCCAGGCTGGCCTTGAATGCTTGCAGGGATGAGGAATAAAAAAAAAAGTAATCATGTGAGTAAAAATGAGATTATTGAGGTAGACTTCTAATTGCCTGCCATGCTTCAAATCAAATAAGCTCAGTTGTGTACAGAGGCAGAATAAGTGCTCCCAGTGGACTTGTCTTTTGCAGTCTCTAAAATCATAACACTCTATATAATGGTACAGCATTTGCACTTGCTGCTAGAACAGTTTATCTGACTGGCTGTACCTTGTGCTCTCAGACATTTGGAATACACAGATGTTAACAGCATCTTTGTGATTCCTTCCCATGTGTTTTGTTTACTATCCTCTCAGCTGATCTGGAATATTTCTTCAAATCATTCAGTCAGGATTTATTTCACAGTCTGTTTCTCTGTTTAGCTAAACCTTACATATGTTTCATGTTTTAGAATCTTGTTGCTTTGTCCTCAAGCACTGTGGTTGTGCAAATGTGTCAAATATTTCATTTTTCGTTCTGCCATATGATTGCATTGCTAATGGTATTCATTCAGCTATTCTGTTTAGTGGTATGTATTTTCTTCTATTAAGTAGTTTAAAATTACTCTTGTATCCACAAGGATAGCAGAGAGAAATGAGATTGATGTCTACAGTGTGGAGAGACTTCACTGTGAGCTCAGTAGCCACCTTACTTACTTTTTCTGTCTTTGGGACAGTCAGGACAGGGCTGGATGTGAATCATCTACAGGATGTGCATCTCTTTGCTGTGAAATAGGAAAGGAAAGGAGTGCTGGAGAGATCATAGGGACAGTGAGGGGAAGCATTGTGCCTGTCCTGTAGGATGTGAGCAGGAGCTGTGGATGATGGTTGAGGCTGGGGTTATGAGAAGCAAACACTGGAGATAATGCAAAACATCCTTGGAAAGACTGTGTGGTGGGCTGGGAATCAGGAGGTGGCTGGTGGTGGTTGTGAGGATAATCACAATTCATTTAATTCATTTCTGACCCTATATACAGGGCTAGGCAGCTGAAAAGAAAAGGAAGTCATGGAGGTGTCTGTGGAAAAGTGAAGGACAAACTGGCCTGTCAGTAGCACTTCAGGCAGGTTGTTCACCTTGTCATCTTTGGTTTGCATTAGGTGTCACTTACTGAGAGGTGTCATCTTCCCTTGATGGTCTCTGTAGAGAATTTAGGCTCCTCCTTACTCCTTATGATTAAGTGACACTTTCAGATTGTTTTCTATGAATTGCCAGGTTTTGTAAAGTAGATCTTGTATTTTCCTAGCTGTGGGACAGGTTAATGGTAGGAATGCACATACCTAGCTATATGATGACTTTTAGAAGAAAAGGAACTCTGAAAAAAATCAGACTATATGTAAGTTATTCTATGCAGAGACATATTTTACAATTATAAAAAGAACGATCTGTGTAATATCGATGATTCTTTATGAATTATATTGGTTCATATTTTCTACTACTTTACTGGAATGGAGGAATTGCTTGCAAATAACATAATTTTGGATTTCGTTATGTCAGTGTAGAGTAACTTGATTTCTTGACTGTGCTTTTGCTTGGTACTTAACCTTTTCATTTTATAGTCTTTTACTTCCTGTCTCTTACTGGCAGTGCTATTGCACTTATACCAATAAAGACATTGAAAATATTGTTTGTATCAGTTGTCAAACTATAATTATTCATAAATATTAGCGTGGTTAGTGGCAAAACCAGCCCTGGTCTGATGGGAATGTAGGACCATGTTACATGACACAGAGTAATGCATTTCAATGGTTCCTGTTGAGGAAGGATGGGGTTTGGACTAGTATTTACAGTTTTAAAGCTTTTTCATCCTCTCATTTTGGTGTCTCACCTTTTTCTCCTCTCCAGATTAAGTATCTGACTGGTGCAAATGTTTGATACAACATGCTTGTATAATATCTACAATATAATAATATACACTTGCATATAGAGAGAATATTACTGAAGAGGATATCCATTAAATAGTTTTGATTTCTTTTTGAACACTTTCACAGAATTCCCAACATGTGAGCCACTAACTCAATTTATATGCAGAAATGGAAGATGCATTAGCAGCAAATGGCTCTGTGATTCAGGCAAGTATCAAGTGCTCTATATCCAAAATGAATACGATGCATATTACATATATATTGGTTTGATACTCACTCCTTTTTTTCTGAGTGATATTGCCAGTTTGCCTTGTAAGTGGTCAGAGAATAAAATATTTTTAAATTACTAACTTGACCTAGAAAGCAGCAATACTGAAGCTTCATATAAGGAATGAGGCATTGGATATGGTGGTAGTAACAAATAATGTATTATGTAGAATGAAGTATGATGATTATTAAAAAAAAAAGCCACACTATTGCTTATAAAAGTATCTTCTGCTTTTAGAACGGTTCTAGTGACCAATACGTATGATTTTTTTGGTGTTGGTGGACAAGTTTAATTAAATAAATAGCATCCTACAAGAGTGAAAGCTGGGAAGTCTTTACAATGCATTTAGTTTGTCTGAAAAAATACATTTTTGAATATAAAATGAATCTCCTGTCAGAGCTTGTGGTGTGGCAGCTTTGTCGTGCCAGTCCTAATAACATTGAGTTGGATCTGCATCCACCAAAGTGTTTGTTACTATAATTTTATGAGCCCGACAGGAATTCATAGCTGTAAATGGAAAAAGTCCCCAAATTATCACAGTGTGCTGACTGAAATTCTGGGCAAGGAGACTTTAGAGTTTGCCTAACATATTTATCTTTTTCCTCTCTTTATGACCACGATCAAATTACTGGAATTACCTTAAGATTTTGGTAATGATGACATTAGAGTAATGAGAAACTGTTTTGCAGGTTTATTTATGTGCTTTCTCCACCTTACACTGTTGCAAATATGCATAAGCAACAGTCCTAATACTTCTGAAAAGAAATTCTGCCATCAGATTTACATTTTGTTTTATATAAAACTCTTTGTGATTAACTGTCTTAAGTTAAAAAATATTCACAGAGAATAAAGTAAACCTACTGTGTTTGGAAGCTTCTGTAGTTAAATAAAACTAAGGAAACTAAAAATCTACAGCTTTCTCATGCTTGCTATTGCCTGTGACTGAATAACTGAATAAGTGTAAGGGGTTAGATGATCCAAAATGACAGCTGAATGTTGTTGGTAAATAAGATTTAAGATATTACTTGCATTATAAATAATTTGACCATATGCCTGTGAGCAGTAAACATGCTACTTTTTTTTTCCCCTCTTTGAAAATATTTTTGAAAATATTTTTCTCTCTTCACATCTTTTATTCAGATTTTGTAATCTTTTGAAATCTTTTAATATATTAATATTTGCAGATGATGACTGTGGTGATGGAAGTGATGAGCTGGGCTGCATTCACTCCTGTTCTGCTGATCAATTCAGATGTCAGAATGGTAGATGTATCCCAAATCATTGGGCATGTGATGGTGATAATGACTGTGGAGATTTCAGTGATGAAACCAAAACAAACTCCAGCAAGGAAGGTTAGATGATTTTTTTTTTCCTCCATATTAACACTTATACACATAGANATACACATAGAAAATCTGTTGTTTACTGAGGACCTGTCTTCAGTCCATGGAGAAAGAGATGATGCTTTTCACCTTGGTAAAGGTTGGAATGGGAAATGTTTCAAGTGCAATATGATTATGCAGAAGTGTATCACAGAAGAAGGATTTATTTGAAAGCAAAATGGGTATTAATTGAGATGAGTTTTATAGTTTTACTTTACTGAATTATACTAGATGTGATTTTTGTCTTACTGCAGATATGCATGCTGTCTGGGTGAAGACATGGGTGAAAAAACATTCCTGAAGTTATTGTTGATATTTTCTGGGTTTTGGGTTTTTTTCATGCAGTGGAACAGTAATACTCTAATTTTTGTATTATCCAAGTTTGAGTTTAAGTGGGTTTTCTTTGTAAGGGCACGAAAACATTTTAACAAACTACACACCAATTTCAATGCCACACATTGTGTTTATCTGGGTGCAGAAAGAAGGAAAGGATATTTGTACCAAAGGATGAAGAATAAGCAGATCAGAATGAGAATATCTCTCATATTTTTCTCATCATGATTTTTCTACAACAAAGTAATTGTACACAATGTTATTGGTCCCTTTTCATGAGTTTGTATTCTATATCTAGTTGCAGACCTCATACAAATAGATGAATTAACAGAATGCCAGCATGAGTGGAGTCTTTCATTTTCATGTATTTGCAAAAATTATTTTTATTTATCTCTATGAAAACAGTTGAGGGAATGAACAATACACTTTTACCTCTTTTAATGTCCATCTTGAAGTTTAAAGCCCTGCTGTAACATGTTATAATAGAATGCAACAATGTAGATTATTTAGGAAAAAAAACCAACAAGGCAATGTTAAATAAAATAAAATTTATATCTATAAACAGTGCCACAAGAATTTATTCAGATTATGCTTTTTCGTACAAACAGGAATGTGTAAGTGTGTAATTACTTTAAAGTGTGCATTATTGTCATTAGTATGTTATGAAGTAATAGAAATACAATGGTAATAGCTTGGGAAAAGGAAAACAAGAATAAAATCAAAAAGGCCATAATCTAGAAAATACTTGCAGAATTATGTATGTGATGAATAATTAAAATCACACAGTAACTGTGCTTTGCAACATTTAGCACTGACTCCATAGCTGCACTGACTGAAGTTCCTTGCTGTGGAATTTGGAATGGCTACAACTGGTGCTGCAATAACACAAACCAGGCAGGTGTTGAGGCCTTGTGAGAGCACTGGTGTGACCTTTCAGGTTTTGTGAAGTAGGAGATGGACCTTGTTGGATAAAAGAGGAGACTGAGGGAGGAGAAGGGAATGGAGATTGAAGGTGAAAGGCAGGGCTTGTGAAGCCCCAGGAAGACTTTGTCAGCTGTGGTCATCCTGACATCTCCAAACCCATTCCTGTCTGACAGCTGGGAAGAAAGAAATAAAAATTGGTATTTCCCTTGAGCCTCTGGTGGAGTGGGGAGTGAAGGGAGTGTGCAGGGTAAGAAAGAACTTGTCTGAAGTTTGTGTTGGAGTGAGGAGTTAGGATGGAATAGTGTGTTCGGATTTTGGCTTTGGTTAGGAAGCAGGAGTCTAAGTCAATGTAGGATAGGAATGTAAAAAAACCTCATATAAACAAAATTCCTCAATGTAATTCTTATTTTTCTAAGAAACTCCCTCTCCTGGAAGGTGCAATGGGAGGGAATTTCAGTGCAGTCCTGATGGGAATTGTGTTCCTGAGGTGTGGCGCTGTGATGGAGAGAAGGACTGTGAAGATGGGAGTGATGAAAAGGGCTGTAATGGAACTATACGACTGTGTGATGAAAAAACAAAGTTCTCCTGCAAGAGTACAGGTATGTGCTTGCAGACATATTTTGCTCTCATTTTCTCTGTGTGTGATTTAATCACAAATCTCCTATTTCAATACTGCTTTTAATGTTTAATGTGGAGGCAAGGTTGTTTATTGTATTCATACCAGGAAAATATTAACTTACATCCCCTAACATGTTTTCTGATTTATGATGTAAAGTGGTTGAGTTCTGGGAATACTCTAAGCTGAAACTATTCTCTACGATAGTACATCAAACCCAATTCTTAAATGTAGTATTTACTAGTACCCTAAAGTCCAGGTATTTTCTTCTATTTTCCATCTTTGGCACTAGAAGTAAGTTGACTAAGGTGGTAGATAGTAATGAGCTAGAAGACTTCAAAGAGTTAGAACTGCAGTACTGGAAATTTGAAGTGCGGTATTGGAAGAAAAATATGTTCTTTGAGAATGTTTAAAATAAAATTTTTCCTAAGTACACTTCATTAAGAGATGTGAAAAGAATGTGGAAATCATTACATGAAGATGTTTTGCAAAATAATGTTTAGATGGAAAATTTTTTTAAGGGAATGTCCAGTTAAGGAAGAAATTGATATATGTCAGCATTGTATTAATACTTTTGTAATTTCTTACAAAGCTTAATGGAATACTAAGGCTAAAGTAACTTTAAAGCAAAATTTAATTCAGACTGTAATAAGTAGTGCTATTGTTTTCATTGGCCAGCTATAATTATTGCAAGAAAGGAGAACCCATTCTAATGCCTGTGCTATTGCTAAGCATAATAAATGTTGCAGATCAGTTATGTCATATCTGGCCAAAAGTAGTTTGCTGCTACTCAGATTTTAAAGTTACAGAAATCATAATGTCAGATAGATAACTATGAGGTAGTGAATTTTATCTAAATGAAACATTTCCTTTTGTGTTCTTACTATTTCCATAAAGATATGTAGAATAAGTAGCTGCTAAATGGAATAGTTTCAATAAGTAAAAATTAATTATCCCCTCCTATTAGAATGGTCTGTTTCCTGAAATAAATGGATGGAAACACTGGTGCAGGAAATCCACTTCTTCCTGATGCTTTTTCCTAGTGCTTAAATGGGGAAAAAGTAATACCAATCCAAGTGGCTAAAACTGAATGATGAGAGGAAAGGAAGGTGGAATCTCAATAGGTGAGGTTTGTTTTCATCAGTTGCCTTTGGAAAGCCAATGACATAAGATGCTGTTACTTTAGTTAAGAGAATGCAGAGAACTAGGTTAGAGGCAGTGTGGGACACAAGATGAAGTGTAGATTTTAGTTATTAGGGCTAATTATCTTTTGGGAAAGCTTGTGTCTAGGCCGGGCTTTGGTTTCTTACTTATCCTGAATGATTTTAGACACAGAGAGTGGAAAACCCTTTATGGTGGTAAACTGAAATTTTCCCAAGTACAGCTGCAGTAATAAAAGGAAATAGCAAGTATTTAATTTCAGCATAGCTGTCTGAATGAGTTGTCTTTTCAACAGAGAACTAGAATGACCTTTCCAAGTCCACAGTTTACTTCCAAACTACCTTGCCTCATTATATACTTCCCTATGTTTACAGTCATGTGCAAATCTCAGTTTACAGGATGAAGGATGAACTCTGGCTGCCACATGGAAATACAGTGGAAAAATTTTTAACAAATATTTGCTAAATTCAAGGGTATATGGCTTTGATGTAAAGGAAATGCAATAGTGCTTGTTAGCTGTGTGGAAATACAACTCTGGGAATGAATTGTGACAGTTTCATGCATAATTTTTTCTTTCACAATTTTCCTTCCATCAGTCCTGGAAGGAGCAAAACTGCTTTTCTGGAGGAGGCGTGTTGGTAATGCACTGTAACAGAAAGCAGCCAAGCCAAATTTTTGGTTAGCTACTTTTCAATTTAATTCCATGTGGTAGGAAAAAGGAATAATAATGAGTTTATGAGAAATAGCCGTGTTTCAGAAGAAATGTAATTTTCTCTGTGGATTATTCTAAAGAAATAATGCAGCCTGGCTTCCACATTTATGAGAATTGTTCGGATGAGGAGATATTGGTAAATTCTCCTGTTAGAGATTGTTAAGTTGTGGCATGTGATGGGTCTGGGTAGGAACATGTGTGTAAAGGGAGCTAAAACACTCAATACTTTTGGAGGGAAAAGGCAGTTGGTGAGAACAGTAAGTGAGATGTTACTGCCCACTTTTTTACTGATTTATTTTTTGTTTTCTGTTTGTAAATAGTAGCTGCAGGCTCCTTCCTTCCTTACTTCCTTCCTTTGTTGGCTGTGGTTATTCTGTCACAGTGCCACAGATGTGAATGCCATGTTACAAATACAGAACCAAGCAAAAAATGTGATTATTCTACTTAAAGAAACAGTGGTCTCAAAAACCTATTGCATTCAGCTCCTTTTCTTACATGCTCTTAAGAATATCTGACAGAGGGTATTCTATAACTTACATAGACAGCCTTTAGTAACTTGCCTCTAATAGTTGAATTTTTTTTCCTAATAACTTGTCTGACTGTTTTGAATATTGAAATTCTTCTGTCATATATCTCCTTAACCATATTACTTGTTGAATAAACAGATACTTTTATTTTTCCCCATGCATGTGTTCTATTTTTACTTTATATTTTTAAATCTTTAATATTTTTGTTGGTCCATCTGGAACTTTCAACCTGGGCAGTTCCTGAGCTGTGATATCCAAAGCCGGCCAAAACGTTGCAGGGTACTTGAGTAACCAGATTTCAGAATTGCTTTTCTAATTTTTTCAAGAACTTCACATGGGTTTTGTAGTGATGTATGATGAAAAATATACTAGAAGTTGTGCAGTAGTAGGATATTAGATGCACTAACTATCTGATAGACTATTGTTGGGCTGCTTTTAAGCAGTTGTTTTCAAATTAGATTAGACTTCTTTTAAATTAGACTGGATTAGAATAAATTATTATTCTAATTTAAATTGGAATAAGACCTGACTTTCTACTTTGAATTCTGATTCTCTTCTCTGAAAATTATGACAGGCATGTACTTCAACTCAGTTTTATGTACTATATAAATCTGTCCTTTTTATTCCATCTCCCTGCTTTTCAGTTGGCAGTACTGTACCAAGAGCAGAATCTGTGCAATCTCACTTAAGTCGTCTAATTACTCTGACAATCATAATAAAGTACTGCTGTAAAGACAAATGCAAAAGAGCCATGAATACTTCAGTTTAGTAAGCAGTTGATCTGAACTGTAGTGTTTATTTGTCATACTTACTGGTTTTTATATTTTTTGAAGCAGCAGTTAATTTTATATCTTACCATTTTGAATTCTACCCTTTGGGCTATTATTTTATACGTTTTTTCCCCCTCGCATTTTAAATAATGTATTGGAGGGGAAAATAAAGATGAGGAAAGAAGTAGGATTCCTTTGGAATAGAAAATAAAGAATATTTTCTCTGTGTCCAAAGTCAATGGGTGATCATCATAGTGACACTGGAAGAAGAGACCAACAGCACTAGTCCTGCCTGGATGGGGAGGGTGAGAGGCCAATGTGGGTATGTGACAAGTAGGGGAGAATGGAGAGAAGCTGGTACTGGGGAAGGCTGGGGAGGAAAGGTTTTCCAGAAATATGATGAGGAAATTGGCAGGGCTGCCCTACAGGTTCTTGGGGGGCTGATGAGGAGTTAGAAGATGAGAGAAATTTTGAAGGAGGAGAAGATTTAGTAAGGACCTAACAATGGGACACATGAGGGACTTCAAAGGATGGGTGGAAAGGGTATCAGTCATAGGGGGGGTTTGCCAGTGCTGCTTCCACTTGTTCCTGCCTGATCTGTCTCCTCTCATACTTGTAATTCTATAGAGCTTTGCATCTTGTACAACTCTTTTAATAACTTTTTTGTCATAATGATCCTTCAAAACGATAACATTTCTGACTGAAGGGGTAGATTCAGTTGACATTAAAAATGTGAGTACAAAGAAACCACTACAGCAAGTAAAGTAGAAAATTGTTTGTTGTTCCAATACTGTTTTTATTCTCAGTTCATGGTGTCATTGTTTTCTGTGGCAACAGCCATCTTCTTTAAGCCCATTTTATTATTCTTCTGTCTCATCTAGGAGGCATTTATAAATCTAAATTGTATTATATATAAATATATATTGGCTTTCTACTAAAAACTTTAAACACAATAAATGTCCACGTATTTGAAATAATGTAGTTCAATCTAAGTCTCAGGTATTTTCTACAAGCAAGGTCATTGACCATCCCAACATTTTGTTTGAATGTCAGATTGGAACATTCTTTCATTTTGGTGGGAATGAAATTGAGTCTATTCCATTATTTAGGAAGGCATCACAGCTTTAGACAGTAAGAAATAGCTATAAAAGGAAACTGAGTGCAATTAACACTTCCCCAAGAAGTGTTCCAATGGTTGAATATTTAATCAGTCAAAAAACCTCCTGGTCCCAGTATCCCAATGAAGACTGTATATGAACAGTTAATTCT
The DNA here is from genome assembly GCA_013390005.1 of Calyptomena viridis. Lineage (NCBI taxonomy): Eukaryota > Metazoa > Chordata > Aves > Passeriformes > Eurylaimidae > Calyptomena > Calyptomena viridis. The sequence goes on along the minus strand of WEIV01018858.1, from coordinate 21,588 downwards.
GTTGTACTTGCTAATATCTATAGGACATAAAAAATGTTGGAGCAGCTTTTGGGTCAGGTTTTCCCACATAGTTGTTGCTTCAGACCTTCTGTTTCACTGTGTTACATGAAAGAGCTATGGAAAAGAGCAGATTACCCACTGAGGCAGTTAATTTATGATGGAATTTTACTAAAAAAGGTTCCTGGAGACCAGAAATGTGAGTTTCACTAAGGGGCAATAAAGCAAAAATACTTCAGTGAATTTTAAATAGTGATTTCAAGACAGTCATAATATTTCATTAAGTCCATCTTTTTGGCAAAGATTAATTCCTTGAAAGTATATTCTACTTAAGAACCTGTCATATCTATCATAATGAAAGATGAATCTTTCATTATAAAACATATCTCCACTAAGGTATGAGAGAGGCAGGAAAACTGATTTGCCCTGTAAACACTTGAATGTATAAAAGATTAAAATAACAGATTAGGAGCTCTGCTGGAAGCAACTTTCATTTACTTTGGATTCTGGTCGGTTTAGTTGATGTTGGTATTTTCCATTAGCTTTCATTCTACTGCTGTTTTATAATACTATATAAAATCAATGATCATTCAAGATAATAAAAGGTAGGGACAGTTTTTTGAAACACTTGTGATTGCACGTGATGACAAACTGCATACATATCATGCCTATGATTTAGTTTCCTTGTGCCTGTGTAATTCTGCCTGTTCAATATGGGATATTTGGGACTTTGGCCACTATAGAAAATGGTGGGAGATTTTCATTCTAATTGACACCCCTCCTTGTTTGTTTTCCAGGTGCTTTTGCACTGGTAAAATAATGTTCTGTTGTTTGAAACCATACTCAATATTATATCATCCTGAAGTTTTTCTTCTTGCTTTTCTTCACCTAAAGTGAAAAGAGTCATATTTGCCTTGTGAGTGTTGCAGAAACATTTTTTTCAGTAGTCTTGTTTCCCTGCCTTTTATCCCATTGACATTCCATGAGAACATCAGGACCCTTCACAATTGAGTGAAAAGCATTGCACTAATCTTAAGCAAATACATCCTTTAAGGGAAATTGAAACCTGATCCTGTATTATGGCAGACAGTAGAGTTAGGGACAGCTGCTACACTGTGTGGAGAGCAGCACAGAATCTCTTCTGAGGTGGTTGGATATACAACTGTGGCACGATAGGTACAGAGTAAAAGCCTGGAGCAGATTTGTCGCTGAGGTGCATTAAAGGAGCAAATATATTAGAGTTTTACCCTAGGTGATGATTTTACACACTCATTCGCTTTCTTCCCCCCCTCAGAGTCATAATCAGTCTCAATCTCCTATTGAGGAGACTCTGCCCACCCTTCCCAGTTTAGCAGCAAAGTCAGGCTGTGCTGGTTTGAAGTTACCAGTCTCAGGCATTGGCAGTCAGTCCCTGGGCACATCCATCAGCATTGCTGTCAATGCATCCAACCATTCCCAGGACCCTCTTTCCCATTACAACTTGATTTTCTCTAACTGAACGGTTTTTGGGGGAGGAAAGTCAAGATCAGCTTCATAACCATAGTTCTGTTTGTTCTCTCTTTATTAACTAGACAATAAAATACATGACATTTCTGTTCAGTCCAGGTGTTATCAAAATTTACAACTGGTCCCTCCTGTTTGTATCTAGCAAGTAAATTTATGGTTTAGGACATAGAAACACCTGTAAGTGGCAACATTCACAATCTTGGCTCTTTTTCATGTATTAAAATTCCTAGCTTGGGTGATTCTAATTTACAGCTCCATGTTTAAGATCAAACCCCTTTTCTCAACAAAAGATGATTTTGCATTTCTAAACATTGTGTGGTCAGCACAAAAGTGGAATTTTTTTCCCTTTTTGAGAAATGAAGATACTGATCTGAATGCTGGTTTGACAAAACTGAAATCACGTAAGAAATTTCATCTGCTGCAGTTATTTTGTCTAAAAGTTGGTCATTTTTCTGACATGATCAGGGAATGTTTGTGTGTGCTTCCTAGAAGGATTTTTGATTCTCAAATTGATGTCAATAGAAAGTCATATACTAAAACATTGCTCCTATGGAGGGCTGTTTGAATAGAAAATAAATGAAAAGAAGTGAAGAAAAAAGAAATTAAAAAACACCCAAAAACATTTTAGGATCACTTGTATATTTAACAGATTATGAGGATGTGTCCTGCCTGTATGCAGGTCTGTTCAGCATAGAAATAATTAGGATTGGTGGTGTTTGGAAAATTAGACTGTCAAGAGTGCTGTGGATGATGCTTCAGAGTATAAGTACAATTTGGTTTCTTTCTCCTCATGAAAGAGGAAAGTGCTATTAAGAGAAAAGCATAATAACAAAAAATCTGTGTTGCTACTGAAGGTTTTTTCCCTAAAGTTTGCTTCCAGTCTGATTTCCTGTGTTTATTGTCTCTTTTCTCCAAGGGAGATGCATTAGCAAAGCGTGGCTATGTGATGGCGATATTGATTGTGAGGATCAGTCTGATGAGGATGATTGCGAGGGCTATATGTGTGGACCACCAAAATACCCTTGTGCTAATGATACCTCCATCTGCCTACAGCCTGAGAAGCTCTGCAATGGGAGAAGAGATTGTCCTGATGGATCTGATGAAGGCGATCTTTGTGGTACTTCTTTTAGACACGTTTTTTTCTGATTATTCATGATATTGTCTGTTGCGATATTTCCTGTTGAAAAAAAAATGTTCCCATGTTAATCTCGCTGCAATTTTATCTCCAAAGCCTATATCAGGATTTTTGTTTAATTAAAATTATACTGACTTTATGTTTGAGGCATAAGTTTTCTTCAGATAAGGGAAAGAATTGCCTAAGGAACTAGGTTTTCATTTTCAATGCTCTTAAAATATTCCTGGAGGCAAAAGATTTAAGACATTGGTATGTATGAAAGGATTTAAGCTCGTTTGCACTTCTCTCCAACTACAAAATCTCGAGTTTGTCACAAAATGGTTGGGGTTGGAAGGCACCTTAAAGATCAACTAGTTCCAACCTCGCTGCTGTGGGCAGGGACACCTTCCACTAGACCAGGTTGCTCCAAGCCCTGTCCAACCTGGCCTTGAACACTTCCAGGGATGGGGCAGCCACAGCTTCTCTGGGCAACCTGTGCCAGGGTCTCGCCACACTCAAAATCAAAAATTTCTTCTTAATATCTAATACAACCCTGCCTTTTGTCAGTGGGAAACCATTCCCCCTTGTCCTGTCCTGCAGGCCCTTGTCCAAAGTCCATCTCCAGCTGTCTTGGAACCCCTTTAGATACAGAAAGGTGCTCCAAGGTCTCCCTGTATCTTTGTCTTCTCGAGTCTGAAGAGCCCCAGCTCTCCCAGCCTGTGTCCATAGCAGAGATGCTCCAGCCCTCTGAGCATCTTCATGGCTGCCCCTGGATTCACTCCAATGGGTCCATGTCCTCCTTGTGCTGGATGCCCCAGAGCTGTATGTAGTACTTCAGGTGGGGGGTGTCACAGGAATCCAAGAGACAACTCTCCTTCCCTTGAGGTCACATGTTCTTTGATGCAGCCCAGGATACAATTGGCTTTCTGGCTTGCAAGCAAATGTTTGCAGGTCATGTTGAGCTTCTCTTTCACCAACAGCTCCATGTCCTCCTTGTCAGGGCTGCTCTCAATCCTTTCTCCACCCATCCTGTATTTGTGCTTGCCCAGATCCAGGTGCAGGTCCTTGTGCTTGGCCTTGTTGAACTTGATGAGATTGACACAGGCCCACCTCTGAAGCCTGCCAAGGTCCTTCTGGGTGGCATCCTTTCCCTCCTGTATCAGTCACTCCACTTGGTCTCATCAGCAAACTTATTCCATTGTCCATGCACTGACAAACCCTGGGATTACCACTTGGACGTTGAGCCATGCTAAAGTCTTGAAAAGTTGCAGTAAAGCAACCATGATGAATACTTACACACTAGAAAATGTTAAAAATAAATAGAGAAATCTGGTTTACAAATGTAAAAGTTGTTTTGCACTTCTTAGAGGCCTTTTAGGCATTTTAGTTGACGTGGTGACTTTAAGAATATACAATTTAACTGACAACCCTTGCAGCCCTCAATTATTTTTGTTTCCATGTTATTTCAGATGAATGTTCACTTAACAATGGTGGATGTAGCCATCAATGTTCTGTAGTTCCTGGAGGAAGAATTGTGTGCTCCTGCCCTGCAGGATTCAGTCTTGGCATAGACAACAAAACTTGTGAGATTATGGATTACTGTACCAAACACCTCAAGTGTAGCCAAGTATGTGAACAGCATAAAAATACTGTCAAGTGCTCATGTTATGAAGGCTGGAAGCTCAGTAAGGATGGAGAAAATTGTGTTAGTACAGGTAAGTTGAAATTCATTGTATTTTCCATATTAAAGATGTTAATAGCTTTTGTGACCATTTACTGAGATATTATTTTATAACCTTTTGGATTATTTCATAATTTTTTTTTATTTGCTATATAAGAAATATAGGCTGGGATTATCTAAATGTGTTGCTGATGCTAATTCAAGGACTCATTAAAGCTGTCCCTGTTCTTGATGGACAAAGAGGTATTGAAATATCAGGTTGTTGCTTATAAGGTTTTCGAAAAATGTTAATACCAAATAATTCCTAAATTCTTTGAAGTGTTATACAGTTTTTCAGGTATATTAAATATGCATGTGATATACATGCATATAAGTGTGTGTGTACATATATTTATGGCATGTGGAGGAATTATTATACATTTTTAAGAAATGTATCAATCTGTGATATCATGATGTTGATCAGTATTGGTTGAGGGTTCAGAAGGCTAATTTTGAATATGCAATTATAAGATGCCTGTTAGTATTCATGATTTAAGTAATTTTTTTCCCCTAAGACATTCTGGTACTTGTTTTTTTGATATCAGTAAGAGCCCCTTCACCTCACTAATCAAGATGAAAACCAACATGAGCCAAAAGAGGAGAGGGGATTTCATTCCCCTCATTCTTTACTGAATCAGGGTTTAGAAACTATATAAGGGATGTCTTTTTCAAGTTTAGTGCTTTGTGTAAAATTCAGACATATATGTAGAATGCAAACTTTTCTCGTCTCTTTAATTACTGCGGTTCTGTGTATCTGGTATTTATTTTATTGATGTGAAAGCTGTTATTTTATGACAATGCTTTACTGATTTTTGATCGGTCTGATTTGTTTTATTGTGGTTATTTCCAGTAATTTAAAAAAATGCATTCTTACTGGGTTACAGACGTGAAAGGATTAAAAGCAGTGTTTGTATCTTATTGGAGAAAAACTTGAAAAAAACTTTGCATCAAAGCAAGTGAAAGCAACCAGTATTTGGAAACTAAAGGGGAAGAAAACCCCAAACTGTGAAATACACTCACTTGTGCTATAAATGTGAGACAACTGTTTTTCAATTTTTCATAAGCTTGTGAGATATTTCTGCTGTTGGTGGGAGTCTGAAGCTGCAAATTGATTTTTCCAGATTTTCTCAGAGAATTTAATACTAAATATATGATCTGAGACCAGTGATGTCAGCTGATAGAAAGAAAAATGATACCTTTCTTTGCAAACAGGCAAGATACTATCCTAATGCCATAAAAGCTGCAATAAAATTATTTCATATCGAATATGACATATGCTTTTATAGTCACTACGAAGCTTTGGTGCCTTTCAGCTTATTTAATTTGAAAAGCACAAGAAGTACTTTGAAGGACAGGTCCTCTGATGGTTCAATTGTTGACTGTGAACAGCATTTTTGTGAAGTGAGAAAAATTTTGGTCCCATTTGTGTATCTGTGAACCTCAAAATGTCCATACCATTTATGTCTCTGGGCATGAGATCCTGAATGAACTTAGAGAAAAAAAAACTTTCATATAATACTATTACAAGTAAAGTTCAACATGATCTTGCAAAGATAAACAGTCCCCCAAATGCCAAACTGCTTTTGCAATAATACCAGCTGGAATAAAGTAATTCTGAGAAGAGCCAGAGTGATTTAACATGCCTTGAACCAGGAGTAGGTGTGTATTATGTTAGAGCAGTAGCTAATAATCTGTTTTCCAGGAGCAAAAAAGTTCCTCAGAAGAAAATGATTACATTGCCCTTGGCTACTCTTTTTTTTGCTGTCTAAAATAGCACTTTCCTATATACAGGCAAACACTGCACTAGTACACAGCACTAACATGCAAAGTTAGTGTGCAGCAGATTTTCAGAATATTGTAAAAACATTTATTTTGTGAGTCTCTCAGAAATTTAATGGGAATATGAGTGCTGAAAATGCAGTCGTGTATGTGAGTTTAACTTTTTTCCTGATTGCAGATCAGAATCAGTGTGTGTCAGAGGAATCTAGTGAATTGCTAGAGAAGTGCAATGAGTTATTGAATAATAAGTATATAGAACTAAAATGCTTAAAGTGAGCAGTTCTTTTCTTTTTAGTTGTTCTTTCAAAACCTCTTTCAAAGTCCTGTGTTTTCTCTCATTTCTGCTTATGTTGTCCTAATTTCTTGAGGGTTCTAAGTGTTGTTTTCTTTTCCTTCAGTTTCTTTATTTTTAATATATCTGGTTTTTATCTAGTTTGCTGTTCTGGCATTGTTACATTACTGACTTCCCAAAGACTAAATGTTTTATTTACATTTAAATTTGTATTGATTGAACTAAGAGTATGTTGCAGAGCTCCATTATTCAGATAGAAAGTCAATACAAATTATATGTTTTCATACTCCTGTTCCTAGTTTCTCTTGGAACACGTTTCAAAATAAGTTGTGCTGATATATTGTACTTGCTCTTTTAGTTGATAATAAGCATACAGAAAAAAACATTTTTCTTCAAAGATATTTAAATTTCATGTTTACATTCAACCTTTCAGAATTTGATATAATAAACATTAGATGAATTCAGAAACACTTAGCTTAGTTTAAAAATTACTGTCAACCTTTTTTAAAGTGTGGGAAGTCTGTTATATCATTATATATATTTGGAAAAGGAGATGATGCATCCGTACGTTTCATCTGTTTTAGCTCATTTAAAATTTAATTTTGTTTTAATTTCCAGATTGCTTTCAATATGAAAATTGAGGGAGGGTGGTGGGAAGGATAGTCCAATCCTCTCTGAGTAATGTCAAAATTTTATTGAAATTTTTTTCAGGATCCTAATGAAGTTATTGTTTTCCTTTGAGGTAATTTTCTTAAAAGCACAGTGTAGGTTGCTTGTTGTGCTGCCATTGTTACAGTAAGTTTCAATAGGTCAGTAATCATCAGTTAAAATTCTTTCTTGGGAAAAATTCTGAATCTAAACCACTGAAAAATGTGAAGCATTATTCTTTATATGCAGACTTTTTTTAATTGTATAGTTTAGGCACTTTTCTTCCATCTGATTTTTTCATACAGCTTTTAATACGTTATTAAAATATGTATTAAAGTTATGTATTATTTGTTATAAATACCTTATGTATTTATGAATGTGGTTCATATTTTGTGTGTCTCGTGTATTTTATACACTTACCCATCTGGTAAAAAAATATGGTACAATTATGAAATCACAAGGTACAGAAACATATGATTTTTCTCCAATGAATTGTTAACAATTAATTTTCCTTGAAGTTTTAAGGAATGGAATCAATATCCGTTACACTGAAATAATTTGAGATTTTACAAAAATGCTTTTAATCAACTTGTTGAATAAAAAGTATTTGCTCTCAGTTTCTACACGGTGAATCAAATGGTAGAATAATGTCAAATTTTAGTTTTATAGGATGATAAGTATACCTTAAGTAAAATTTATTTGATTGAGCCTGAAAATTCTAATTCACTAAAATACAGCTCATTTTATAGAGGCATTGAAGGATAGGGTTGGAAGGAAGATCAAAGCAAACTAATACTGCTCTTGTTTATCTGCTTTCCAAGACCTTCAAGACACCCTCAGTGGTAAACTCCAAATTTCCCAGGGGTGAGATGTTTCAGTGCCTCACTCTCCTTAAGATTTTTGTTTTTCTTGTCTTTCTGAGTCTTCCTGGTCCAGTTTAAGCCTTTAATCCCTGGCCTTCTGGTTATTTATACAGAAAACAGGATTTTCCCCGTTTTCAATTCATAAGCTTTTTATGTCTTTGGAGAATTTTATGTGCTTCCACTCATCATCTTATTCTGGTTTTTTAAGACTTAGCAGTTCCAGATTGTTCAGTGTTTCCCTGAAGGCCTTGCTTTTTAGACCTCATAAAACACTTGTTCATTTCTTCTTGCTTTTCTGTGGTTGGTTCACATTCTTCTTGACAAGCCATGTTCAGAAGAGGGTGCAGTATCATGGACTGTTGTCAAAAAAGTGGAGGAATTGTGTCATATTTTTTGCAAGCATCGAGATCCCATTGAGCTTTAATCCTTTTCTTCAGTGTTCTTAATAATTTGCACCATAGGTTATTTACCTTCCTCTGTACTTCCTCTACTTTGAATGAAAGAAACCCAACACAGCACAAATTTTTTAGGTTTCTTTTTTTTTTTTTTCCCATTGTGGTGTTAATTACTGAGAAATAGAAAAGAAGCTGATGTGTCCTTATGGACTGAAATTGCCAAAAAACCTGCAAAATACCTGCAAATTCATTAGAAAGTGCCATTAAAGTGTTCTTCAAGTTCAGATAACTGGTACTTGTGAAATAGCTACTAATCTCTGTGATCTTGTCTTCAGTAAGTTGTTTAACTATGGCAGAGCTTTGAAAAAGTGGCTTTGCAGCAAGTCATTCATTGCTTTGACAAATAGGAGGATCATTTGGAAAGTTCAAACCAGATTTGAACATGTGCTTCAAGAGCAAAAACACAGTTCTGCCTGATTATTTTAAAACGACACAGATGATGTCAAAGGTGTGGTCAATGGGTATCAGGAGAAGAACATAATGAAGTTAATCTTTCCAAAAGAGATGTTAACAAATCTTTCTACTTGGTGACAATTTGTGCAACTTTATCTTTGAATATTTTAGAAGAAAAATGCAACACTACTTATTGCCATAAACAGCCAATAATCTGTCCTTTATATAAATGAGTGGTTAATTGTATGGAAAAGAAACCCCCTGGATAACTTGGGTTTCCTTCTAGGAGAAAGAACTGGGGGAAACAAAACAACCACTTCCGCACAGGAAAGGATTGCTGTGAAAAACTATATTTAAGTGGATATGCTGAATTGATTCAACAGTTTACAGAATCCAATTTTTGTCTTGCTTGTTTGTTTTATTAAAACAGCTACTTAGATTAGGAGAGGTTTTGCAAACATGTAAAAACTATAATAAAAAAAAAATCAATTTCATAGTATGGTTGACCTATGCAGAGTGTATTTACAGATGTTTATATGTATTTGATGTAAACTCACTGGCACAAATAATGTAGCATTAATTCAATAATGAAGGAGAACTTTAATGGTAGCTGGATTTGTGATGAAGTGTATCAATAAGCATATACAATGTTAATTTTCTTGCTTGTTAGTTTAAAGTGAGAGGGTTTTTAAGCAGTTCAATCGAAAACATAAGGAACATTGCATCTTCAAAAGGTACATTATATATACTTTAGTAAAATGTTTCGACTAACTGGTAGTTGAAACATTGTATAACTAAATTTTTTTCTGGAACCTTTGGGAAAGCAGATTTTACTGTGATAATGTGACTTTTTAAAGCTTAAATTAAGGGTTACGAAACACAGTTCAATAGTCGAGTTTGATATTCCCAAATTTCACATTTAATATCTCTAGTTAAGATCAAAGATAATATTAGGAGGGAGAAGTGAGAAGTCTGTGGGACTGAAAAAGTGTTTTAAGGACTCCTTATCAGAAGATGAATTGTTTTCATCATCTGTTCCCACAGATAGTGTTCTGTGGTTTGCCTTCCACTTGTCATTTATATCAATATGTAGCAATATCTTCTTTATTATTCTTTTGAAATGTATCATCTTCTGCTTCCAGATCCATTTGAAGCTTTCATAATTTTTTCAATTCGACATGAGATCAGAAAAATTGATCTTCACAAGCGTGACTACAGCCTCTTAGTGCCTGGGTTAAGAAACACAATAGCCCTTGATTTTCATTTCAGTCAGAGTTTACTCTACTGGACAGATGTGGTAGAGGACAAAATTTACAGAGGCAAGCTCTCTGACACTGGAGGTATGGATTTAATCTTTATTTTCTTAACGGTAAGAACAACTGCAGCTACAGGATGTTAGATCTGATCAATTGCAACTGAGCTACCATTCACAGAAACAGAATTTATGATGCTGTTCTGCCTTTGGAAAGGTGTATATCTAGACTGTAGTTGATGTTGAGCTGGAAAAAACTTTGATAATAGAAGTTTCCTTTTACTATACAAGGAAGAAAATGGCAAATGCAAAAGGCTGATACTACTTCCTGGTCCAATGAGTGCAATATTGATTTATTTAATTTTTTTTGTCATTTACCTTCACCTTATTAAAAAAGTATAAGAATTTATCAGATGTCTGATAAATTATCTCCTCTCACTGGGTGAGAGATTCTGCTTCAAAATTTTATAGCATCCAGAAAAACTTGTTCTTTGCTCTGGCAACCTAATGATGGCCTGTAACTCAATGTAATCTCATAATATTAACAAAAGAGTTTCTAGAAAATGTTCTTTGATGAAGTACCTATTCCAGTACTTTGATTCCTGCATGAGCTAACAGGCATGAGGATGTTTAACTTGCTTTTGTAAAAGTTCATTTATGCATTCACACATATGTTCTTTGACATGTTTGATTTTAGTTTTCTGGGGTTTTTTTTCTGCTCCTTAATAGATTGTATTTGTGGGTATTTTTATATCCACAGATCCAGATGAGGAAAGAAATATCCTACACTGTTAAGTATGTAAAGATTACAAAAGAATTCCTGCTTTCCAGTCATGATGGGGGTGTTTGTGTGACACCAACGAGGTGCTCTGCTGTAGTTGTGCTGTGTTATAATCCCACTGGAGCAGAATCCAAGGGACTTGTGTGCTGTAATAATAATAAATAAATTAATTTACTCCCTCAGTCTTGCAGCTGTCAAGAACTGACTTGCATCTGCAAAAGCACTGTGCCTTCCTGCAGGTCCTGAGGGCAAACACAGTCCTTCTGTAGTTGCATTTTGTGTGAAAAATCTTGTGACCCTCCAGAGGAGGTATTTGGTAGGGAAGAGCTGTTAATGGACAGTGACAGTGTGAAATGTACAGATGAAGTTGAAGAAATAAAGGAAGGTTATTTATTGTGGAGCTTTTCAAAATATGTCTTCTCACTGCTGTTTCTGACTTGGTCACAATCTTTCCATTTTGTCGTTTTCTGATTGAGAAAGAAGGGAAATGGAGCCACATGATTTCTGTCTGTCTTGACATTGGGAGGCAAAGCACAGCCGTGTCCTTCAGAGATGCTGCAAGAGGTCACTAGGAATAGGGCACATCTGTGTTACCCCTCATGTGATCTCTGACCTTTGCAGAGCTTTACTTACTAAAGCATCAGAGACCTAAAATTCTCTATTACTGTGGAATAAAGTTTATCTGTATTACTGCCAAAACTGTACTTATTTGCTGCAGCCTGTCACATTTATAAAGAAAAAATATCATATGGAGCAAAGTGTTATCATCCATTAGATGCAGATTATTCAAGAATTCATTCTGAGAATCTGTGATAGAGCTGTATGTCCATTTTCACTTTACAAGACAGTAAATAAGTTCTTTTAAGCGTCTTTCACTTTATTTCTTTTTTTTTTTAAGGTGTTAGTGCCATTGAAGTTGTAGTACAACATGGCCTGGCCACACCAGAAGGTCTTACTGTAGATTGGATTGCAGGAAACATATACTGGATAGACAGCAATTTGGACCAAATTGAAGTAGCAAAACTAGATGGCACTTTGAGAACAACATTAATAGCTGGAGCTATGGAACATCCAAGGGCTATTGCTTTGGATCCCAGATATGGGTAATTATAAAAACATTACTTTTCCTTGTTGCAAAGTATTTTAAAGTTATGGGTTTAAATGTGAGATTTTTTCATTTCTTTTTTTTTTTTTTTTTTTTGCTGTGACTTACATTTTCTAACATCATTAATAGTACTTGAAAATATATTTTGAAAAACATTATTGGTGTGTTTTTGTCCCAGTTAAAAGGGTTAAAAAAGGTAAATCAGGAGACACACGGATCTGTTTGCTGGCAAACTGCTTCCCTTGCCATGTGGTTGTTTCATTTAATGTTTTTAATGTGGATGATGATAACTGCATACTTTGGTCTAACCTTCCTGTGTGGTTAATGGACAGATTTAAGTATTGCCCATGTGATGTGTTCCATTTAGAGGCTGATATTTTTGGTAGAACTATAAAAATGTTGCTTAAATGTTACTGGAAGAGTAATGGTTAAGGGAGGTAAATCCCACCTTTTGTGTTTGGCTCTCCATCTTTAAAGTGGAGATAATGCTTTCCAGCTTCTCTCAGTATTTTTTCTCCCTATTGGTTGGGGATATTCTATCAATTGAAGTATCAGGTGACAGTCAATAGCTACATCCTCATAATTATTGTTCTTTCTGAGAGAGAAAAGACAAACAAACAATCAAAACCCAACAAACCACCAATCGCAAATTAAATGTGGCCAAACTTCTTACAAATTATGAGTTTGCAGTTGTGACATTTTATTTTGTTTAGGAATATACTAAAGTTTTCACTGAATATTTCTTTCAGAACCAAAGCTGTGAACATAAAAATAAATGTCCCAAATTCTGGGGCCTGAGAATTGAGGTCGTTAATATAAAATGTGGGGCCTCTGGGACCTAGATTGTGCATTAGGATATACAGGCTTTAATGAGTAAGGATATTGCCCTCTCAACTGAGATGCTGGAAAGGTTATTTACAGAATGCATCGCTTATCTATAAAGATCTTTAAAAAGAGGCATCCTGTTGGCAGAAAAATTGGCAGAGAAGTTATTTAAACTAAATGGTTGGAAGGAAAAAAAGATCAAATCACCACTCTTTCTGAAACTGAAGGCTTTGCCTCGTGAAAACCTGGAGGCAATTGAGGCTACATTATGTTACAAGTAAAGAAAGAAGAAATAATAAGAATAAATCTTTGAACATGGATAGGAATAGCTCCTCAATCTTTTCACAGATGAATAGGAATAAGCAGTGATGGTTTAAAGAAAAGAGTTATGTTAGGACTGCACAAATCCTGGATCCCAGTGGAGGAGTGACTCCACAGCTCCATTCCAACCTGCAGTGAGGCTGAACATATATTCCATGTAAAATACACATATGTACATAAACACATGTAGATTGTGTTCTCATCCTGTTTAACCTCCCTGCCCGTTAGGGTTTTAGGGTTGAAGGTCTTCTAGTGGGAAATATGAAAACTTGTTGAAAGTTTTGTTACAGTTTGACTCCTTGCAATTAACTGTTTGCAACTTATGAGAAATTTTTCCATTCAGAGGTCTTATTTTCCTTTAACAAGTAAAAAAACAATTGTTCGTATGTTGTTGAAACCTCAATAAAAAGTCACTAAATAGAAAGTCACTTTGGTTATACAGGTGAAAACTCTCCTTGTTGGGAGAACATTGGAGATAGTACATAACTGAGGGAGCCGACCATGCAACACATTTTTTCAGTTTTCTTGGGACTAGTCTGTATAAAATTTGTTGGTGACACAGCAGAATCTAGAGGTCTTCATTGTAACACTGAATACTAGATAAAAATCTCTGGTTTAGCCAGTTCCTAGATCTCTGCTACCTCAAATCACCTTTCTTCTCATTCTCTCCTCCCCATCCTTCTCATCTGTGGATTGCTTTCAAAGGCTGTCATTATAATTCTTTTTAATGAGCTGGGTTTCTAATTATAGAGGGAATACAAGACAAGCTGTTACTTGTTTAAATTATCATGAAAAAGAAAATGCCATTAAACTCCTAGTTTTTAAAAAACTTTCTTAATTTCATGATTGCTCTAACCTTAATAATGAAATATTACCTCCATGTTACACTATTACTTCAAGGAAGTTATATAGTTGCCCATATTGATTTATGTATATTATTTTCATTTAAAGCATGTAAATGTTTGAACCTTTTTTTCATTTAAGCCATTTCAGATTATTCTTTGTGCTTTGACATTTTCTGCTCTCCCTTTTCTTTTCCTTTCCCTCTCACCAGGATTCTGTTTTGGACAGACTGGGATGCAAATTTTCCTCGCATTGAATCCGCTTCCATGAGTGGAGCAGAAAGAAAGATCATTTATAAAGATATGGATACTGGAGCCTGGCCTAATGGCCTGACTGTAGATCACTTTGAAAAAAGAATAGTGTGGACAGATGCCAGGTAAAGTGATAAGAGCATTTTTATTATCTGTTTACAAATCCTTCTCCCCGGGTACAGAACTGCGAACTCCAGTGAAAGTGGAGTTCTGCACATCAGGAACATAAAGCACTCTGGCAATGAGCCCTCTTGGTCCAGATCCCAACCCACAGTGTGGTTTCCTGGCCTGACCCTGGATTGTCACTACAGCCTTTCTGGTGATTTGGACTCTTAGTTGAACCTGCCACCCCCAGGACCTGCTTTTTCTCCTCATTTAGGGGCAGAGGTGAAGCCTTTGCTCTGCCACCTCTGGTGCCACCCCTGGCTCCTGTCTCCCTGTGCCTGAGTGAGCAGTTCCCATATATCCTGCCTGACACTTATCCATGGAATGCCCAAGCTGGTTCACTATTTTTCTCTAAGTTCACCTTAAACAAACACGGTTTTCCTGCTGTATTTCTACAGCATAGAGGTAAATTTAAACATTATACAAGCAAAATAATACTTGATATTTTTAGTTAAATTAATGATGTGAGAGTAAGGTTTTTATACATCTTGCCCAATGTCATAATAATTGTGTGATTTTTATTTTATGTAATCTTAAATTTGGGGTTATCTTGCAGGTCAGATGCCATTTATTCTGCACTGTATGATGGAACAGGCATGATAGAGATTATACGGGGTCATGAATACCTTTCTCACCCTTTTGCTGTTTCTTTGTATGGGAGTGAAGTATATTGGACAGACTGGAGAACCAATACACTGGCAAAAGCCAATAAATGGACTGGCCAGAATGTCAGTGTCATACAAAAAACCAGTGCTCAGCCATTTGACCTTCAGATATATCATCCAAGTCGTCAACCACAAGGTGACTATTTATAGAATAATTAATTATTGTTCCTCTGAGAGGGGGAAATAAGTATTATTTTTATGTATAAATGTCTATGTATGGATTTGCCTTGAGCTGTTGTATTCAGCACTGGGTGAAGTCAGGTTCATGCGTGTGGCAGAAGTTTGTGTGGAGTCCTCATACATTTATTTATTTAGTTAGTTATACATAGCTTAGGATGTACCCTGCAAAATGCCAATACTGAATAAGGAACTAATTATGTATTTTTGTTGCGAGATGTAATAAAAGACAGTGATTGTTTTGTACATAAATACAGGAAAGTAAAAACTACTGCTGGAGGAGGACCACCAATTAGCTACATGCTCTCTGGATAAATTTAAACTCTTCTACAAAGAGTTGATGGTAATAGAAACTACTTTGACATTCATCTCAAGTATACTTGTGTTTTTTTAATATTGAAAAATAATATTTTCTTTTTCTTCTCACGCAGGGTTTGTAGTGCTCAATAAGCCATTTAGACTTTATGTTAGTAGATTCAAAATAGTCTTGGTTTGAAAACATTAAATCCTGACAATTTTGTATGGTTTTCTAAATGTTTTGGAACCCAGTTCTGCATTAGTTATACATGGAAAGCTACAGATACAGCTCTAATGTAAATGAGTACCAGCAAGTAAAATTCTCCCTGCTCACTAGTAGTCAAAGATTTGAAGAATGCTGTCTAATAGCACTTGTGGAAAACGGAGGGCAATGAATAAAACTCTCTGCTCGTTTATGAAGCATGATGACAAGTGTGATAAGGACTTGAAGTGATCTCCTCTTCTACCTTGCAATATGTGACATATATTGTCAGGTTATATTTTTCTGATGGTCTTATTCTAAACTAATAATGAACTTAAATTGAAGAAGAAAGTTATTGTTTTTCAGTCCAAGCTCTTTGGACTTTATTTCTTTTTGAACTAAGCCTCTTATTTCTCTTATTTTTAAGAATTTAGTTTTTAGGGCAGGGTACAATTCTATCAAAGCTGTCTGACTCCAGCACAAGAGAATATGTATGGCCAGGGTGTTAAAATGGGGGGTTTGTTTGGTTTTGGGTTGGTTGGTTGGTTTTTGTTGAGGTTTTTTGTTTGGTTTTGTGTGTGTGTATTTTGTGTGTGTTGTTTTTCTTTTAAATGATTAGTCACTTCCTTAACTTTGGGATTTTAGGAAGCGTCTTCCTTATTTGGAATAGCAGGGGAGTTCCCATTAGCCTTTTCTTGTTGTCAGAAAAAGGACAACTATTTTTTGCTTGGACTGGGGCCAGGCAGCATCTTGGGAGAGTCTATAGCCTGGGGAGACATCAGGCAGTGTTCCACAGTCACACATATCTTGGCCTCAAGGCAAGTAAAAGCTGTAGAAGAACTTTCAGCTGTTATTTGCCAGAATCGAGAAGTTCAAATACCAAGTTTTGTAGTTGCAGCTTTTATGATGTAGAAAACACTGGATTCTGATTTTATGATTGGCCTTTTGGGTTTGCCTTAAATTATTCTCTTTCAATAGAAGCAATTTCTTTCTCTGAATCCTTCAGTACCTTGCTTTATTGGAGCTAGAGAAAAATAGTGATGCTATGCTATTATTTCTTAATTTTCTTTTGAATTTGTAGATATTTTGCAATAAATTAGGATATTATTCAAGTTTGAATCCCAAAAAAAAATTAACAGTAGATTCACACGGCAAAATGTCAGTATAAAGATAGCACTGAAGGATGAACATTTTTGTAGTTTCATCTCCATAGGTCTACATCTGGGTCACCTATGTAGGTGAAAGTTTATTAGCTTTTGATACATATCAGGCAAGTTATTTTGATTGAAATAGAGTAGGGCAGAGCTAAATAAATTCCTGTAGCCTGCAGCAACAGTATTTCAGTCAATCTAGGACAGATGGTAATTTAAAGTAGGGAAGTTGCAGCGAGATATTTGTATGGATGATGAGTTCATCTGCCAGTAAACCACAGGGGATTGGGGAAGGCTTCTAATGCAGAATATTCTCACGAATATGAGCTTGAGACTCACTCACGTTCACAGAACCACAACTGTGTGTCAGGAATGCTGCTAAGGTAACAAACATGGACTTTGTAGGAAAAATATTTTTTTCAACTTGCTTCATTATATTAAAAATCCGCTTGCTGCAATGAACAAGGTTCTTCTATTTTAGTCACAAGAAGTTGTACCAGGAGGTGTACCAAGGATAGTGGAAGAGGGAAGCATTGGAAGGATCACAACTTGAAAATAGTTAGAAACCTGTGAATTTCTCACACAGACCCTATTTTTTGTTGTTTTTGCATTTCTCTAGGGTATTTCTTTGAATTAAAAGGAAAAACAAACAAACCAACCAAAAAATGTGGCCATGGCATAATTTTTTTTTCTGCAGATGAAATTTTTATTTAAAAATTGTGATAAGCAGTATAATAACTGCTGAATATAAATTATGTTTACTGTGCTCTTTTATAATTAAAAAGAATGAAAAACATTTAACTTCATAGGACTGTTTCATTACAATATTCTGTTGAGTCTCCATTGCCAGCTGTTTAACATAAATAACTGTTTACAGAAATGTAGCTTAAGGCGGGAAGACTTTAAAAAAGTTTTATTAGTTTTAGATTTTATCTCAACCTTGTGTACAATTTTATTCTTCAAACCGGAAAGAAATTCCTGTATATATATTATAAATCGTGCAAAATATCTACAGTTTTTGCTGAGCTTTAAATTGGATTCCCTTGTGCATTGTTTATTTAGTTTCGTGGTGAATATGTAATTTTTTGTTAGGTATTACACTGGACAATTCTTGAAGTGAATGGTTGCAATCTGAAATAGAAACAGTGTTAGAAGAAATAAATATTTATTTGAGAACTAATGCATTATCTGATCTATCCTAACCTGCAAATTTCAAAGATCATTGCTAAAATAATCAGATTTAATCAGTATAATGATTTTCCCTTGAGGAAGATCCTTGGCCTTATGAAAATCCCATTGAAATTATTGACAGTGATTAGATCTGTAACTGGTTTTAAATATGAATGGGAATCGTTTGTCAGCAATTTAAAAGTACCCTTTTAATGCAATTGTTGTGCATATAATCATGTCATGAACCATTAAAATATAAGATCAAACGTTGTCTCACCAAAATCTGTCCACAAAAGGACAGGTTCAATATGAAGTTAATGGGGAGGGAAAATTGGCCCACAGTGAATGAGAATATTGGTTGTCACAGTAACTGCTCATTTGTCAGCTGGTGATGGAATGCCTGAGGGGATTTTTTTAAGGGTTACTGGTCAAGAAAAATAAATGTTTTGTTTAAATAAGATTTTTGAGAGCAGTCAAGAAGGAATATGATGACAGTGACATATGTATATCTATGCTCAGTACTGTAAGAGAAATAGATTGACAAGCAGTCAGTACTATAAGAGAAATAGATTGACAAGCAATCAGCAGTGGAAATCAATTAAATTAAAAGCCTTAAAAAAGCCTGGCCAGTTGGTGAAAATGCCACTTCTCTGGGTTGCTGTGATCAAAAGGGAAATACATTGGTGGAAATGATTAGGAAAGGAATAAAGAAGTATAGATAGTGAACTGTGGTGCTGTATAAATCCATATTACTCCCACATCTTGAATACTGTATACAGATAACACAAAAATATTGAGAAAGCTTGATAGACTGATCAAGAGTATGGGAAGGGTTTTGGTCTGAGGACAGGTAGGCTGATGCTGCTTGAAATACAAATCATAGACAGGCAGTCTGTGAAATCATAAATGACATGGAAAAGGTGAATAAGGAATGGTTATGTGGTTATTCACAATAGAAATAAAAGGAATTGTTAGAACTGCACAAGGAAATAAAAAAGCCAAATCTTTGAGATTCAAAGCAATAACATATCCATGCACCCTCAGGAGAATTAATTTTATTAGGAAATAAAGAATGGGCTTGGCTGTTATTTAGTGAAAGCAGTATGAATATGAAAGGAATACATAAATATGTGCTGCTAGAAGTAATTTTTAGATTATGGTAGTTTGCTCCTAGAGTTGTGCATTCATGTGGAGACAAACATGTCTGCTTTATAACACTTCTTTTCCCACCAATTTTCTATTTTATGTTATGTGAAGGGAATTGTGATGTGAACAGAGAGTACAAGTATTGTACTGACTCCTCTTTGTAGGTACTTGGAGCACACTGGAACCACAAAGATTTCTTTAACACGTTCATTAACCTTTTATTTTTTCTTTTATGTGTTTTTCTATTTGACTTCCGTAACTTCAGTGGAGAAGAACATAATGCACTAAATGCACCACTTGCACCGGAAGACAAAGATGGGAATTATCATTCTTAAGCTCTAAATAAATCTTTGTCACAGGTGGTTGTATACATATAGAGAGGTTGAGATTCCACTGAAATTAGTCTTGTGTTGTTGGCAAATAATTAGAGGAAATTCCGTTTTACAAAACCTATGACTAAATTTTAAATCTCAGCTGCAGTGTTAAAAATGCCCCAAAACAGGCATTGAATCCATTAGATGGTTACCTGAGATCTCTCACAACCTGAATGATTCTATGATCTCCTTCACAATATTGTCAGAAGTGTGTTGTGTTTCCTTTCTGATGTATCATTCATGGGGATAAAAAACTTCTATGTACTGATAGTGTGTTAATAATTATTATCTGGAAAGGCTCCTTGAACCTTCTTAACTTCAGTGTGGTGTTTTCAACTTCACTTTTTTTTTAGTCTTCCACACAAAAACTTATTAAAACAGCTCACCCCAGATTTTTTCACATTGTTACTATAGATAAAAGTGATGTTAAGAAACACTTGTCTATTGTAGCTTTTGGGACAGGCAGAATCAAGTATGGAGAACCTGTAGGGATAATAAGGTATTTACAGCCCATTAGCAGTCAAAGAAGATATAAAATCATTAACCAACTATAAATATTTTTAAGCTTATTGGCCCAGCTGACTTTTTGTCACAGGTTTAGGAGAACTGACAGAGAGGGGACGCTGCTTTTTAAAAAACTTTTTAAAAAACTCTGGGAGGACTTCACAGAAAACAGTAAAAGTCTGATTTTTTGATAGAATGATGAAAGATGTGTAAAAAAATTCATTAACCTGTTTATCCAAGACTTTGAAAGTGTAATTCTTTCTGTAGTACTGGTTAGACAAGTGAGTAGTTAAAGGATTCAGGAGTTGGATAAATTTAAGGAGGCACTGATGAAAAAAATGGTTCAATAAAGCAAACTGAGTTTGTCTCCAAATTTCGGTGCTTGAGTTTGAGCTAAATTTACTTTGCAAAGAAATTCATACATCAGATTTCTCTAGTTGTCTAATTACTTTTATTGCAGGCTAGCACAGTGTTGGAGGAGTATGTTCTAAACTAATTGGTTTTGTTAATTGTAAGTTTGCCTTTATGAGGCAGTCATTTCCACTTTTTCATCAGTGTTAATTTTCAAAGCTTTTTTTAGTAAAAAGAAAAATCAACATTGCTTTCTGTTTATGCTTGAAATGTCTCTTCAGCAGTGCTCTGGAACTATGTGTGTAATAATGAGGGAAGATAGTAAGAATGGTTTCCAGGTTTTGTAAGAGAGATCTTCTCTGGTCAGCTTTCTTTCTGCTCTTTAAAGCAATTTTAGAACACTTTATTCAATCAGTGAACTATACGAAGATACTTGTGAAAAGCTACACTTAGGAGAGATTTTTCTTTGAGAAAAGTAGAAATACTTTGTCATTTTTTTTTCAAATCCTCCTTGCATGTTAGATTTCCAACTAATATTCTAGTGTGTAGATCAAACTGAGAGGGAACATTGAATTTGCCAAAATTCATCTCATAATGTAAGTTTGACTCTTGACAAAATTAAATTTGCTGTTCAGGTCCTCATCATATTAACATCTTTTTTAATCCTGTGTGCCCTGGTTAGTAGTGTAAAATTCTATACATTTAAATCTCACGAACAGGCTGCAAAATTAATATCTCCCTGAAAAAGCTTTATCTGGTGGCTTCATGATGTTACAATGATAATTTTTATGGCTGTATTAAAAAAAAATATGTATGTATTTGTGGAAGAGTTGAATATTATCCTAGAAAAGGTGATTAGAGCACAAG